>APFE030592365.1:129031-151432 GCA_000404065.3 Pinus taeda | reverse complement strand
TATATATATAGATAGATATCATGTGGCACACCGAGGTGCTCAAAAAATAAATGTATATGTCTAATAGAATCTATGTTCTTCATACATCCGAGACACATGTCTCTCAAAAAATCAGCAGGATAAAACCTAGGTGTCTACTATGGTGGGTTATGCTCCCTATAGCATACCACCGCTCGTGCAACCCGTCTCAATAATCGATGCACCCTAGGGATCACTCCTATTGTGTGAATCTGAAACTTTATGGGGACCTCCTCGATTCCCATGTAATCAGGGATCCCTACTGTCAGACCCTCGAGGTTCTGGGCCACTGTCTCTATCAAATCACTAGCTGGAGGAGCCAAGGCTAGCTCTCTGATACCCTTTGGGTCCCCCCTCACCTCTGGAGCCAATACTACGGGTCCCACTGGTCCCACATCTGAAAATGCCATAGAGTACCTCATTAGGACGTATGCATGAAAAATCCAAAAACATCACAAAATATAAAAATCCAAAAAAAAAATAGCGTGATCAAGTGCTTTACTGCCATCATCCCACTACTCACCAGGGGGCAACTGCATATTGGGATCACCATGAAAATTCATCCCAGCATATGGCCAGTCCTCAATAAAGATCGTCTGGTGCTCCAACCACTCACAGAACAATATCCCCCATGCCACTGGGTGTCCACCACCTCCTCATGGCATCACATGGGCCCACCGGGTGATCCTAGTCTCCCACGGTCTAGGCGCATCCAAGTCCATATCTTGCAACTGCAATTCTAGCACCCGCTCCAGCATGAGCGGGATCAAGATGGATTCGTAGCCAAATTGTTTCGTCTCTCCTCGATGACAATTGGTAAGTTGCCTCTTCATATTAGTTGTCACTGTCTCTGCCCAGTTGAACATGGTGGGATTAAGGCATTCGAGAGCCAACTGTAGTTGGGTCTTCGATGCCTCGTGTTGGGCTTGGGAGCCTGCTAGCCCGGTCACCATAAATAGCACTGTGCGAAGAACCACGTCGTCCACTGTCGGGATTTCCACCTTCCCGCTCTTTGATTTTCATGCCTGGGGGCACACTCGTGCCATTATCATCTCTAGTGATTCGTCCCCAAGACGTTGGCCCTCTAGGATTGGCCTCTCACCGCGACGGGACAATCCAGTTAAAAATATGTCTGTTGCATCAAACTCGATGTCTCGGCCTCAAATTATGAATTTCCCATCTGTTGGGTTCCATGCATGGATTATCAGCTCTAGCAAATCAGGTTGGAACCGAAGGTGAGGAGTAAGGAATAATTTTAGCAATCTGCATGCACATAGAGCATTTCAGCATCTAGCATTAGCAAAAGCCTCTTCGTTGTTAACATCATGGGTTCCTTCCTGCCAAACGAAGGACATGATGCTCTGCATGGCGAGAAAAAATGAATTAGAGCTTCGGTTATAAATTTCAGTTCATAATTTACACAAAAATAATTTTTTGTCGCCATCATGACTGTTTTTAAAACAGTCGTGATGACACGAGGTTCATAGTTCAAATTTTTCTCGGTCATCACGGGAATACATCATATTCCCACGATGATCTCAGAGCGTTACGTGTAAGTCGCGCTTGGTCATTGCAGACCTGAGCGGTATACCCGCGATGACCGAGCAGCGAACCTCCATTCAAAAAATTCGCTCAAACTCACATGTCTGATGATCAAATGCATGCAAAAACTACTCAACTGAAGCGCAGAAGGAATTTTACTTACTTGGTGTAAGTTTCACGATGAACCGTCAATGAACGAGGCCACAATCAGCTCGAGAAGTCAGCTCTAGTTGGTGCTCCAAAATTCTCCAATGGTGAAATGAACAGTACAATGGTAAAAATGAAATGGATTACCCCCTTGTTATAGTAATTTTTGAATATATTACTTTAGAATATGGTTTTTTACCATTTCTGCATGATTGATGGGAGTTTTTGGGTTTCTAATTATGTTTATGTCAAATGGGTTCTACGTTTTGACATGTTTTGTGCAGAACTACAGGGCGTGGAGTTACATATACTTCATGTGCGCTTGGTCCGAAGAGTCATCTTTAACACTCTTTTCCGACTTAAAAAATGAAAATATAGTCGAGTTATCCCTTGTGACTCGTTAATGAAATGAAAGGCGGTCTGCTTTAAGCTCTTTTTTGACTGTGTAAATGAGAAAAGATTGTCAGGCTTTTGTCGTTTTAGGCACGTTATTGGTTACGAAACGACGTGGTCTCAATCATTTTTTTACTTTTTTGGGTCAACACCACTAATCACGAAAATTACTCCTTGATCGTAATGGTCAAGCGCTTCTTTCAAGTATCATTTTATACTTTTTCGAGCTTGAGAGACACAAATTTACGAAAAAGGACCCCCTTGGAGTTTTCTTTTCCGTGTTTTTTCAAACTCCCTAAACATGAAAAAGACTCCGAGTTTTACCTATGTCAGACTCGTTAAACCTTGATGACATTGGACTCATCACCATGGCAAGACTCGATCTTCTCCTCCCTAGGGCTCGTTAAACTATCACTAGGTTGGATTCGATGAAAGGTTTATCATTGATTGCCTATGGCAGCTGGTCACTCTTAAACATCAACACTTTTGCTTCTTGTCGGGTTAGGACATCCATACATTGTCATTTGGCCTTCCACGAGTTTGGGTTGTCATTTAGCCTTATTCCATTTAATCTGTGTTGCTTCCATTAAGCCTCTGATCCCTTGGTACCTGAATGCTGCCACCCTCCGAATTCGTGTTGCCAACATGTTCAAGAGTATAACCCTTCTACAGTTTACACCTATGTCTCCTTCTCTGATACTCTGTTTCACCATCTACCTCTTGTTCCTAATCTCGTGTTATTGATGGGGGAAACATTATGGCCCTCCTGCGACGGGTCATCTCCTGTCAACATCAGCTCATTATCCAGGAGATTGATCTAGAGACCCATTTTGGTACCTTGGAGCTTGCATGCCTCAATGGCAAGTTCTTCACACCTGACGGTCGACTTGTATCATCGGTCGTCGATTGGGTGATTCCATGAGTGTTCAACTCCAGCTCCTTCTTCACACTTCGTGGATTGTACTGGACAGTACCTTGAGAACCATTGGCATTATTGGTGGTTCCTCTCGTGCTTGTTAATGGTTTACATCATTGACCGGTAATCAAGCGACTTTCTCTCATGCTCAACTTCAATTCCTTTATTTGCATGTTAGAATTTGTACTATGGTCGGTTGGGTTCAAGACCCCGAACTCAGATTACACATGTTCGGGCTGTGTGGACTGGTTCGTGATTACATGACTCATTTATGGATGGCTGCACCCACACCTGAGTCTTCATGGATGGCTACGACCATACCTTTGTCATTATCATGGTATTATTAGCTGGATGGTTGCGTCCATACCATAGACCTATTTTATATGTCTCTTGGATGGCTGCGTCCATGCCTAGACTACATGTATTTCAGTATCAGAGATATTGTACTTTCACTTGCAGGTTCTTCCATATGGTGTTCCGACTTAGTTGTTTTGTAAATAATTTCACCCCTCCCACTCTCTTGGGCCTCATAGTTTAGGGGGCATCTATTACACAATAATTTGTCACCACTTTCACTCCCGATCCTTTCACTGTGTCATGTGTCCAAGCCAAACATGCTCATGCTCTCTTCTGTTACCAATTGACCCACTTTTCCTAAGTTTTCTGCCTTATCGTGACTATGGACTTAATATACGCACTGAAAGGTGCTCATAAACAGTCCAGCTGTGCTGCCAGTGCGAAAGTACATCTGATTTCCGCGATGTCCCAATTTCATGCACCAGTGCGGGGCTATTTGTTATCTTTAGCAATGATCTGACTGGCTACATTGATCACTAGCGATGTCAGCACTGAAGCTTAGTTATGTACCAGTGATGATCCAGATTGGGCAAATTTGTTCCAACAGTTGGCCTTCTGGATGACTCCAGACCTAGTTGTTGGCATAGTTTGTGTCGCCCTTCCTTCCCTGGTCTGGCAGTTCCGTCAATTTTGCTATCTTCCTTGGGGATAAGCTCTCTCTTCTACCTTTCATGGCGACTCCTTCTCCTATTTAAACACTCACCTTTCATATGATCAGCTAGTTGGAAAATTCTTGGTTTGAGCAGTGTTGTTAGTTCTTTTGATAGATAGCTGGTGTCGGTGTGATAAGTGTGAGAGCGTTGCTAGCTTGGGGAAGGTTGTGAAGTGCCCTTGATTTTGTGTAAAACTTGTGAATGAGAGAGAGACTTGTATTGGGAAATCCATCTTCAAAGAGTGAATGCTTGAAGAACATGCTGGCTAGATCCCTCTGAGAAGGCTTGCGACGTCAAGACTTCGGTTGTAAGCTTACTCTTATTTCATTATTAATGCAATCAATGACGTTTTCCTATGTCTTGTATGTAATGTATTTGATAGCTCATGACTTCTTGACTTTGTGAGTAAATAGTTCATTGTCGTTTCCGGATTACGTGCTTTGTTGTATTTCCTTTGCTTTGTTTCAGGTTGATCACTCATTGAGGAGAAGGAAGCGAAAGTTGGAGCAGTGCAACAGAACTCCATCGACCACCAGTTGAGGTAGGCCTCCAACTTTAACTATTTAAGGAAAGCTATTGTTGATCTGTCCTTATTTGTGACTAGAACCACTCTAGGGCTAGAGGGATTGCCTCTATCCGTAGAGGGAACAATTTCTTGCATCGCAAATATAATGGGGAGGTTCTTGAGTAGTAGAACAATTGGTGACATAATGGGTGAAACAATTATATCTGTTAAAAAATAATTGAAGCTTTAAGAAATTAAACAAGAAGACCTAGAAAGGTAAAAATTATTGATGTTTAGATTGATAAAAGTTACTTTGAACAAATGAACTCATCATTTTTTGAATTGTCTCATAACATGTTTATTGATGAAAACCTTTATTATCCTTGTTTGTCATTTAATCAGTTATAAAGATAAAGTTAAGGACTAAAGAAGCTTATCTTTTAAGATAGAATTATTTGTCACTAGTAGAGCCACTGCTACGAGCAAGCATCCATAGCCTCAATAGGGTTACCATTTAATCATGGATATACTAGTATCCCATCCACTTACAGTAAAAAAATTAGGTGTTTTTAATATTTTATTTTTATAATTTTGTTTTAAAGTTTGCTTGAAATCCATTGTCCTTGCTTGGTAACCATATTATGAGAATTCCATTCACAAGTTATAATGATATTGAACAAGTCGGCTCATGATGAGACCTATTATCTTATGGTTATATAACCTTAAGTCATTATCCTAGTTTGGTGGCCAGTTTTGACAATGTCAGTATCATTGGTTTCCCATGATCATGGTAAAGAGACTCATGATGAGACCTCTTATCTTTCAAGTTTTATATATTTCTGAATTACACTCTAAAAAAAAATAAAATCAATGGATGAGGAGGCATATTCACTTCTTAAGAGTAATGGATGACATTTGAAGTCAAAAGATGCTAAAGCTTCACAATAGCCTTTACTTTTTTTAAAGAAAACCTTTTGCATGATCAATCAAGGGATAACTAGGCTTTATAAAGTTTTCCAACTATGAAACATTCACAATTTAATGGATATAGAGATTTTAGAGCTTTGTTATAAATTAAATACTAAACCTCAATGTCATGATTTTCTTTCTAGGATCTCTTACTTAATCATTCAAATTTCATTTTAGTGATGAGAGGCCGCAACATGAAAACAAGAGTGTATTACCTAACAACTCTAAGGCTAAAGACACTGGTATATACATTTTATTATTTACATATTTACAAAAAGATAGATATACTTAATGAAAATATTTCTTCAAAATTGGCCCATTAACAGCAAGAGCATCGCTCTTTCCTTGTAGATCTTGTAGAATAAAGGTAGATGGGCCTAGTTTTTGAACAATTTGAAGTAGGCCTATCCATAGCCTTTGGAACTTTGAATGTTTGCCTTTATCCTCATGGGCTTTGTCCCATTTCAGAACTAGATGGTCAATTTCAAAAAACAATTGTCAATTGAACTTACATCAAATGAATACTTAACCAATTGTTGATGATGGGAATGTACTTGTCTAGCTTTATCACTTTCTTCCTCTAGCTTGGATATTTGGAACATTCTTAATTGAAGAGAAGAGTAAGGTTTTTCTTCAATGGACTGCACTAGGGCTAGTGATGGAATAACTAGATTATGTGGAAAAATAGATTCTTTACCATACATTAATTGAAAAGGAGAAGTGCCTATAGAGGCCGTATGAGTAATTTTGTTAGCCCATAATGCAAAGACTAGAGCTTTATGCCAATTTCTATGATTTTGGTCAATGGTTCGTTTGATTATTCTAATGAGGTTTTTATTAGTAGACTCTGCTAAGTCATTTCCTTGTGGATAATAATTTGTAGAATACTTTAGTTTAAAACCTCTTCTAAGAGAAAATCTAGTAATGATGTTCCCTGAAATATATGATGCATTATCAAAAATAAGAGCAAAAGGAAGACCAAACTTGGTAACAATAAATTGATCAATGAATTCAATAATGTTCTCAGAATTGGCCACCTTCAAGGGTATTGATTCCACCCACTTGGTGAAGTAATCAATAGTATTCAAGATGTATTTATGCTACTTCGAAGAGTTAGGAACAATTTCACCTATTATGTCTAGTCCCCATTGTTCAAAGGGTTGCTCAATGTTAACTGGTTCTAAAGGTAAGGTTGGTTGTTTTTGTCTTCCTACAATAGTTTGGCATACTTCACATTTTCTAAGATAAGCATGAGTGTCCCTAAATAAATCCAGCCAATAATATCTAGCATGTAGGATCTTGTGAGCAGTGGTGTCTCCACCATAGCGTCCTCCATTTTCTCCATCATGTAGCTCCTACAAGACCTTTTCAGCTTTAGAATTTTGTAGAAATTTTAACAAAACATAATCATAATTTCTTCTAAATAAGACATCATTAACAAGTTTATATTGATTAGCCTTTAGTATGAGATCTCTTTTCTTCTTGTAATTGAGTTCTAGTGGAGCATAACCATTTCTTAAATAAAACTTAAGATTAGCATATTGGGATTCAGTGTCGATGGGAAATACCCCTGTGATTTGAACATTATTTCTTGAATCTTCATCAGTTGAGTTTTCATCATCTCTAGTAATCAACTAGAAAAAACCTTGACCTATGACAATTTTAGCTGGTCTAATATCTAGGTCATATTCTTGCAGGGTCATAACCCAATTGGCTCTTTTCTCCCCTAATTATTTCTATAGAAGTAATTGCCTAGCAGCAGGGAAAGGAACAACCACTTTAGTGTTTGTCTTCAAGAGGAAAGGCTTGAAATTCTTTATGGACTAAAATAATGCAAAGGCTTGCTTCTCAACCTTTGAATATTGAGCTAATCTCCCTATAAATTGGAACTAAATAATGAGATTGGAGCCTTAATTTGTTGTTCATTAGGTTGAGTTAATACTGTTGCGTAAGATTGTTGGGAAGCAAAAGTATAAAGATTTTTTTTTTGGTAAAATTAGAGGTTGATAATGAAGGGGCATCAATGATTTCTTGTTTTATTACCTCAAATGTTTTTCTTTATTCAACCCCCACTTGAAAATTGACTTCTTCTTGATCATGGCGTGTAGGGGAAGTACAATTTGAAAGAAATATGAGACAAACATTTTGAAAAAATTAATTTTCCCAAGGAAGGATTGCATAGACTTTTTGTTATGGGGCAGGGGATTTTATATATTGCCTTGATTATATTTCGGTCTATACATATTCCTTATTTAGAGACAATAAAACCTATAAGTTTTCCTTCGCCAAGAGAAAAAAAAATGACTTTTTGGGATTTAAGGAGATTCAAAAATTTTGTATATATTTCAAAGATTTGTTTCAAATCATGTAAATGAATACTCCTCTATTTGGAATAAATAGTAATGTCATCTAGATACACTAAAACTAATTTTTTAATCAAAACTTTGAAAACAATATCCATAGCTCTTTGGAAAGTAGCTCAAGATTTAATTAGTTTGAAAGGCATTTTCTAATATGCATATTTCCCCCACTTGGTCTTGAGTGTGGTCTTCATTCTAGCATCTGGATATACAAGTATTTGATTATATCCTAAAAAACCATCTAAGAAGGGCATGAGTTCAAAAGTAGCAACAAATTGTAATATTTGTTCCATTGGGGTAAAGGAAAATTATATTTTTCACAAACTTTATTAAAAATTCTAAAATCAACACAAATGTGAATGTCTCCATTCTTATTCTCACAAGCATAAGATTTAAGACCCGCTTGGAATGTCTAACTAGAAAAATGATCTTAGCTTGAAGAAGCTTGTTCAATTCAGTTTTAATTTGAGATTCCAAGTTAGGGTGGATCTTCCTAAGGTGCTGTTGAACAAGCTTGACATATGGAAGCGTAGGAATAGTGTGTTGAATGATGGATGTATCATAGGTTTTTATATCATCATAATCCCATGTAAGAAGAACATCATTGTACCTCTTCAACAAATGAATGAAAGAAAATATTTCATTTGGTGAAAGTCCAAGGCCCAAGTTAATGTTCTTAGGCTTATGATCAGGTCCTATGTTAACTAATTCAAATCTCAAGGTAGAACTTTGAGTTTTGCAATTGGTGGTTATTTTGAATCTATATTTTAGGTCATATAAGTCTTCCAATTTAACTGTAGGTTTGGGTAAGTTAGTTTCATAGAAAGACCTATTTTGCATCTTTTCATGATCATATTCATCAATAAATTGATCGAAGTAAGAACCTTCTGATGTTAAGATACTCAAAATATCATCATCATCATTAAACACATGCCAATTCATTGTGTTGTTTGGAATGGAGGGGAGAAGAATTAGTTAAATTGAAAGTTTGTCAAGGCTAAAATCCTCAGGTTGAATGAGCTTATAAGAAACATTTTCTAGGAGGTCAGTACTAGCATAATGTATCCTTCGGATGGGAGCTATGTCAAATGATGTAAAATGAGAAATGAGGTCTTGAATCAAAGACTGATAATGTTTAAGGTGAAGGGAAACACAGTGGATGGTGTTTCTAACTTGTTTAATGGCAAACTCTGGATCACCAAACACTTTAAGGCATTTGATGTCAAGATTAATATGGCATTTGATGTCAAGATTAATATCCTTTTGTAAACCCTACATCAATGCTTCATACTCAACAACATTATTGGTACAATCAATTTCTACTATGCATGCAAGCATACTTTTCTCGACTAACTAATATGCAACCATCTCCTGCTCCATTCCTAGATTTTGAACCATCAAAATAAAGAATCTAAAATAAACTATCATGCTTATTTACAATGTTTTATACAATATTAATACACTTAGATGAATTTGTTTGGGAATAATTTTCGATTTGAGATGAAACAAGATCAACAAGAATGGAGAAGTTTCTCCCAGAAAATTTTTGAAGAAGGATTCAAAAGAATAGTTTCCAAGGATATTATTTAAAAATACTACTGGTTCATTTTCTTCATCAAAATCGGTGACAGAATGCTTCATATTTTTCTCCCTATTGACACAAATTTGATTTCGTTTTCCATCTTAGGGAAGCCACATATGTGACCAATCAGTTGCAAAATAACCATGTAGCTTTTCAGACTAGTCTCTGCTCAAAATAAGGCCATAAAACTTAGGGATGTCAACTAATAATATATCAATTATCTGACAAACCTTAGGATTTTAAGATAGCCTAATTAAGACAAAATTCATTTCACCTAAAACTATGACTTTTGAGCTATCTAATTGAACAATTTGTATAGCAAATTTTTGGGGTGATATATTCATATTAAAGAAAACTGAATAAGGCATGATATTAGATGATGCACTCGAAACTACTAAACAACTATGAACATTTTTGTTAAAAATTTCAAAAGTCAAGATAAAGGGAGGAGTATGAGAGTCTAATCTATCTTTGATCATAATAAAATCATCATAAGGGTCAACTTTATTTGAGGAGACATTAGAAGGCTTACCTTTTCCTTTTGAAGCTTTTGCAGTAACAACAGTAGGTAATGGAGATGCAGGAATTTCATTTAACTTTTTGAGTAAGAATTTATGTTGTTGTTTCAACTTGCTAACTTCATATAGGGAGATGTTAGATTTAACCTTCTTCATGTCTTCCACAATGTTATACTCAATGGCATCAAAGACTACAAGGGTTTTAGATGAAGGAGGCTTAGGAGTAGTAGGATCAGAATTTGAGGGAGGAGTAGAAGTCTTTTTTACTATGGCTTTGTCTTTAGCAGAAGGAGAAAGAGACTTCTATTTTTTATTTGTTGTAGGATTATCAACAGGTCATTTGCTTCTCATACTAACAGGTAGGGCTTCTTCTTCCTCCTCATTTTCTGATGAAGTTCCATGAGCTTCTTCTAATTCTTCCTACTAGGATTCTTCAACAGATAGGCTTGATTCTTCATCTTCATCATCTTGTTCAGCTTTCACATTATAGGTAATGTTAGGTGGTTGTGATTGGGATGTTTGATTTATTCTAAAAGGCCAAAATGTTTTTTGGATGATTCAACAACCTGTTTCTTGATCTCCACCATATAGTTTGACATAGTTTGAGAACCTTGTGTAATCCTTGTAGATCGAAAGGATATTTTGGAGATTTCTTGTTTGGTTAATCCTTGAAAGTTACCCTTTTGTTTTGCTTCCTTTCCTTAAGATCTATTTTCTTCTCGAGGGCAAGGATTCTCTTTTCGACAGACAAGGCTTCTTTCATATTATCAGATAAGGTCATTTTGTTTTCCCTATCTACAAATATTGAAATATTTGAAGGGAGGGCACTAATGTAGCATTCAACTTGTACATATACTCCATGTCTAGAAGTATCTAGGATTTTTTTCAACAATTTGTTAAACCTTGAATTGAAATCCTTAATCTTCTCATTTGGATTAGCTTTAAGATTTGACAAATCATTATTCAATGTGGTGGTGGTTGTGTCATTCCCAAATTTAAGTAAGAATTTTTCTTCATACATATCCCAGTTAGTTATAGACTCGGGCGGGAGAGAGAAGTGTCATGACCTTGTTGTCCCTTCAAAATAATAAAGAAAAGTTATGACAACACAATATTCTTCAGAGACTCCATTTAAATTTAGGGCCAACGTTAAATTATGAAGATGTTTCTCTATAGGGAGGCCATCATTAGGATTGAATTTATGAAGGAATATTTATGGGTGTTTAGGAAGAGTATTTAGTGGTGGAGCCATTTGAATTGCCCTAGGATTGTTCCATGGTCTGTTTTCCATCCTGGGAATTATAGGAACAAAGGAGGTTGTAGAAGATGTGGAGGGAGGACAAAACACTTCCTTTGGATATGTCCAATTGAACAGGTTTTTCTCTAGAAATAGATATTTCCTCCTATTTATGGAGTAAAGACTGAACTTCAGGGGGCTATGAAAGTGGAAGTGTGCTAGGAGCCTTAGTGGATGTTTGAACAACTTCAGATCATGGACTTGGAGATTTAGAATTTGATCTAGCAGTTGGTGGTGATCTTGAGGGGGATTGACTCTTTGAATGACCTTTTAATTTGAGATTGGGTCTACTTGCAATTCACAGTTTCCAGGCCCTCCTTGTAGCACCAAAAATGTTGGAAGCTCTAAAATCTCAGCCTCAACATTGGGGAAAACCGCCCACTCGGAAACTTAGAGAAGATCCTTTTCTATTTGGAATGGTGGATCCGATTAGGATTATGGGACCAATTTACCTTATAAAGATATAAAAAATATGGATGAAAGATATATAAGTGTGAAACTAATGAATGTAGATAAAACTAAGAAATAAATATAACTAAAAGCCTTACAATATCTATCTCGGGACAATGTATCTTCTATATATGTGACTTAAGAAAGATTACACTCATAACATGATAATGTAGATCATAAAATCATTAATGAATATAAAACTAATAATGATAACTAATTTAATTAAATAGTTAATTAAATTAGTTGATATAATTCACTGCACATATAAGATATCATTGTTCTTTTATATGCTTAAAAGATTTCGATTTAAACACATCAATAGTGATATTTGTTCAATCACATGAAAATAACATATATGACAAACTGAAATGAAGTAATAATTCAACTTATAAACATAGCATCAGTATACAGAGAGTAGTACCCGATACACATTAACTCTACTCATAAGTAAAATTGGAGTGGTTCTTCTTTCTCTTCAGATCCTTTTCGGCTACGTTAGTGCAAACCCAAATCTTTCTTGCAAAAATTAAAAACCCCTTATTCATAACAATGAAGGGGATTTATAGTTTGAAATCAAAATTCAAATATAGAAAAGTTCCATAAAATGTGGGGGTGGTTTAAACAAACCACACTTAAAATAAAATACAAGATAATAATAGCATGTTGTTATAACAACTCAATTATGATTGGGAAGAAGATTGCTCTGCCATTCGCTATCCAAGCTCACATATGTTTGTCATCGAGTTCAATTCAGGTGGATGGTGAGGATTAATGCGCATTCATGTAGTGAATAACACATCATTGAGTATTGGAAGAAGATGATTGGTTGTGTTTGAGATACACCTCAACATCAAAAAATGACTATGGGGTTTGACTAGGAAATGCCAATGGCATTCCAAGTCAATATTTGATAAAGCCTTTATTCCCTCAGCCTTCTTGGATGATTCCTGCCAATTTTTTGTTAACAGTTTTACATCGGGCAAGGTAGTTTCAAAGCAGGCTGAAATCAGGTTAACCTGTAGTATGTTTTCACTGATTGATTGCATGATGTTATTTGATATGTCCTTGGCACTAAACATGACCATCTCTACACGTTTAAGTGTTATCTCCCAATCTTGAAATATAATATCTTTCTGTGATTCTTCGATTTTGGAGATATTGGTTGATCAGACCTCAGAGCTATCCTTCCATTCAATGAATTTGGAAATATTTTCCTCAACCTCTCTATACTACATCCTCATATTGGACAGTTAATTCACAAGTGAAACACTTGATTGCAATAGGTATTTGATGATGGCCAACTTCTAACAAAATATAACCTGTTGTTGAGCAAGGAGTTTTTTCAACTCCTGACTTCTTTCCTGAACTCCGTTAACTCTAGATTGGATTTCAATTGCTCAATTTTTTATTTCAACTCCTATATTTTGGAATATTGGTTTTTTATATCATATTCTTATTGAGTCTTTAGACCATCAAAACTAGTTTGCAGTTGTGCAAGTTGAGCTTGCCATTGCTAAGCAACTCCTTGCTTTTCACTCTCCAAACCCTGTTCAAGTTGCCTGATATTTACATCCTTCTCCCTTAGGAGTTGTTGTACCTCAGAGGCTTTATCAATTGTTCCATTGGCATAAGCTCTTGCATAATGTGATAGCCTTCCTAGATCTTTAGTAGGGGTGACTTGGGAATCTTTCCAAAGTACTTGAAAGGAGGCATTGCTAGGGACAAAATATTAGCCTTTTTTAGTTATTCTCCTCTTCCTATGTATGTTTACCACTGCTTTGTGCTTGGGACTGTAAAATACATCAAGAGGACGAATCTCCTCAACCTTCAAAATGACCTCAGAGGTCAGAAATACTGGGATGGTTTCCAAATCATCAGTGTCCATAGGTTCCTTAGAAGCCTCAGCAGTGAATGAGGTATTTTATGTGATTTCATGAGTTTGAGTGATCTTCATCTGGAATGGGTTTTTCATATTTTTAGGGCCAGTCTCTTTGGTGAACTTCTCCCAAATCACATCCAGATTTTTACCAGCTAGAACTTCCTATGCCTGTGAGGAAGAAGAAGTATTTGTTTCTTTTGTATGGGCCACATCTGGAATATGTGATATGCTCAGTTTTGTGTCTTGATCTATGCTTTGCTAGTTAAGTTTTAACAATTATGTCGGGAAGTGGTAAATCCTTTTAGTCCTGTACTAATTGAACTGAATCAATTCTTTGCACTCAAATGTGTTGCTACCTCTTTCTAAACCTTTTTATAATCAAAGGTTGTCTCAAACAAATCATCAAACTTATCAGGCTCATTTTTGAACTGCCTGAGTTTTTCCCGAGTTGTAATGTTCTTGGAAGTATCATTTGGGTCATATTGTCGATTATGAATGGTTGGAAAGTTCATATGCTGGATTTCCTCAATTTCCTGACTAGCATGCTTGAAATTTTCAAGTGAATAAACACCACATTGAAGGGGAAAAATAGGCCACAATGTCTTTTTGTTTTCTTTCGTCCCCTTAGACAGGTCATTTCCCACATTCTGATAAGCTATTTCCCGAGCTAGGAACTTGTCGGGAACATATAGGGGAAACACATGTGGGTATGCAAGATTGCGGAAAACTCAAATATAGGTAAAGGACTCTTCTTCAAACCATCTACCAATTGATAAGAGGTCATTATTGGGTTTAGGTGAAATTCTAGGGGCTTTCTCATTAAAGGGAAGCTGGTGGATATATGGCATAATGCCATGGAAAAGTTTGTAGAAATGGGGCTGATATTTTGACTCCCAGAGAATACTATGATAGATGTGGATAGGAATAGAGTCTTGTATGGTCCAATTCGATCCCATGGATGGGAAATCATAAGTGAAGCAAATAGAATCCATTATATAAGCACCCATGTAAAAGGGGGGAACAATATTATGAGAAAAAGTGTGTTTCTTCCTATATTCTAGGATTTGGACACTTAAATTATTAGACAAGATGGTTCCTAAGTCCATAACATATGTATCAGAGGCAACATCAATCAAGGGTACCCATTAGTCTAAAAACTTCTGGGTATTAGTATAACCAAATAGTCTACACATCATGGCAGCAACATAATAGTAGGGTCTGGCAATAGAAGCTATAGAGTACATACCCTTGTCCTCTCACTTGTGTTTGCTAGAATCTCTTCTCCATTTTCTTATGACCTCTTATTGGTCCTTGTTCTCTTTCAGGAATTTCTCAATTAATTTCTTATCGTATTTCTTTTAAAGCGATGGTATTTTGTACATCTGGGCCAAGTCTTTTCCAATGAATGAGTCAATGATCGTGTTTCTCTTGGTCATAAAATTTCTATATGCAATATTTAGATGGTAAATTATCCATCTAATCATATTAGTGTATGGAAATACATTTTCCTAAGCTGCAATTCTGTGGAGGAATGAATTGGACACATCATCGTATGTAGTATCATCTTCAACTATGGCTACCTTTTATGTGACCTTCGGTCCTTCATATTTGAAGAGCTTATACATCGCCTCCCAAGTAGAGCATTCAAAATCCAAGGTGCATGTAGTATCAGAGAATAAGGCAGGCATTTTTGTAGCCTCAGGTGGAGGAGCGATTGGCTACTACTAAACCACAGTTTTCCTTCTGGGTTTAGTTGCTCAAGACATTTTTGTTGAGTTATGTTTATTAGGATTGCCCTACCAAGAGAAACACGAGAGTGAGCATAAACGTTTTCTTAGAGAAAATCACATATTTCAAATGAATCCAAATCTTTTATGAGTGACATGTTAGTAGATCGTTAGCAATAATGAAAAGGTTTGGTACTTCAAAAACCATAAATTCATTACATTTTTCCATTTATTGATAAAACATGGATTCACATGGGCTACGTTACATATTAGCATATCGAAGAATTTTATTGGTAGAATTACATGGTTACATCATTAAAATTTGTGATATTTTTTATCTCTGATAAGATAATATCACGTAAAGGCTTAAAGTTATATGCAAGAAGAGTTATCAGATGTTCTGTATCATATTTTTCATATTGAGGAATTGAATGGATAACCGCCAATTAGGAAATCTTGATATGAATGTTGTGAAATGAGTGGCAACTAGTATATCGGAGATCAGAGGATTAGAGGTGTAATGAATATCAGAGATGAGAGTTGTGTGGTATCAGTGAAGTCGTATATCGAATAATTTTACGGGAAGGGATATCGGAGGTCGAAGGATCAGAGAATCAGAGGTTTGTGATATGTACATAAAAATGAAAACATCGATATTGAAATCCCCGATACGCTACATGGTAGAATTTGGGGGTCATACCTTTATTATTATATTCATAAAAAAATCTTTTATCATTTTTAATCTTTGAACTTAGAAAAATCAATTCGGGAATGTTTTAATCACAATTTTTCTTAAGGGGACATGTTGGAATGTTCTAATAAAATACTTCCGATGAGAGTTTTTAAATGATTGCCAATGTTTAAAGGCTTAAGCTCTAATTTTTTGAGTTTTGATAAGGGATATTTCTCAATTTAATCAATATTTTGGAACAATAAAGCTAAGATTACCTTGTTTTATTGGAATCTTTTGGATTTTATCCTAAATTTTAAAAGGGTCCCCATTATTTATTTGTTCTAATATTGATTATAATAGGGGGGTTGTTGAGTAGTACAACACCTTCCTATGAGACTACATACTATTGGCGTTCTTGGCCATATAAGTTGGCTATTGTGAAAGATGGATCACACAGTGACGTGATACCATGAGCACTATGATTAGTCTACTAGGAGGTTTATATCCATATTTTAACTACATTTATGTTTTGATATGATAGGTCATGTGGCCATATGTGTCTCAGGCACAAAATTTTGTAAAATCAAACTTTGATATATATATATATATATATATATAAATATTATATATATATATATATATATATCTATATATATATATAATATATTATTATAATTATATATATATATATATATTATATATATATATATATATAGTATATATATATATATATATATTATATATATAATATATATTATATATATTATATATAATTATAATATATATATATATTATATATATATATATATAATTATGTATATATAAATATATATATATATTATATAATATATATATATATATATATATATATATAATTATATATATATATGATGTGTATTGAATTTAATTTACATGTGTTGCAAATGTCTATCTAAAACATGATTAGCTAATGCATTTGTTAATGTATTTAAATTTCTATAAATGTGTTGATACTGGATGAAATCATTTAAGTATATTTCTAGAAGGCGGACCCTCAAGAACATACAAATCATAGTTGGACTCCTAATTGAATATACATTAGTCAAATTTAGTACTACAAGTTGTGAGTTGAATATGATAACTATACAGACGATACCATGGGAAATAGCGTCAGACAGCAGTTTGATCACTACACTATACTCATCGATGTTAATAGTAGAGAGACCAAGAAAAATCCCTTGTAAACTCACTAACTCGCCATTTAGAGCATATATAGCCCATATTGTGAAAGAAATTTTGTGATTACTATGACTAGCACCATCATCATAACCAACATATGGTTCAAGGGATGTCAACATCTGCAAATCAAATGTAAATAAGATTAACACAAACCATAGGAAAATTCAAAGGGAACACATTGAAAACACACTCAACACACATATATACAACATTTACACAGTACACTATGCGAAAATGCAGCCATGGTATTTCTTAAGGTACAACCCATTTCTAGTTTGTGCTAATGGAACTCCATCAAAATAAAAAATCTCATAGGCCCCTTTAGAAAGAACACATTTGAAAATGTATGGATCTAGCCACATTTGCTCCAACTTCCCGGATCCTAATTTATTAAACTATTTGTCTTATAACAAGACAAGGTATCCTTCCAAGAACACATGAGGCTTGAAACTCTTGTCATATTACACCTTGATACCTTTCTTATAGGCTTCATTAGTCATCATGGTGTCACGTCGGGTTTCATCTAAGCACGTCAAATGTAAGAGGAATTCCTCTTCCATGGAAGTGGTAGGGAGGAATTCAACAACAGGTTTGAGAGAGGGAATTTCACATTCAATTGGAAGGATTGCTTCCAGGTCATAAACCAATTGGAATGGTGTGAACCCAGTAGCATTCCTAATAGAGCTTTGATAGGCCCACAAGGCACCATAAAGGATCTGTTGGATACCTATGCCAAGAGGTTTCATATTTCATGATTGGCAAATTCAAATGCCAAATATGCTCTGCTTTGCTGATACAAAGATCCCATATTTCCAAGAAAAGACAAGGTGTGTACATGCCTTCATGTTTACTAAATTTTGATGGATGGTCCAATAGTCTAATCTGGATCGTGCCATGTTTCAATTTTCTGTTGTAGAATAGAGAAAGAAGTTTGTCCAAACTGTTTAATCTTGGCAGACCAATAGTTAGGCAGCGAAACTAAGGTTCCGAACTGCTTAATCTGGGGCCTTGGAAGCAATAAGGGTAGTGCTAAATAGGCAATCAAAAGAAAAAGCCAATGGAAAAGAAAAGGCACATAAGGGTTTGCAAGTCCAAGTGCACCCTCCAAGAAGAAACAAAAAATGCTAGGCAAGTAGATGGGTAGATAGATGGGGTTGCAGAAGTGGTATTCCTTTCAAACTGAATCTTGCTGGTCAATATAAGGAAAACAACACAATGGAGCATGTCTAACTTCCCTTTTTCCTTGTTTTACACTCATTACTAACATCCCTACACCAGTTGTGTTTTGTGAAAGAATTCAAGGTTTTATGTTGGTTTTGGTTTCCTTTAAGAGCCACATTTCTTGTGCAAAATTATTTTCATTTTGATCTACTCCCTAAGCTAAGTGGTTTTCAAATAAACTTAGTGATATCACTCCTCATTCACCTTTTCCCTCCATATTAACCCCTAACTTGTATTATCTAAATTCCCTATGTCACCCTTTCCCTACTATTATAACACCATGGTGTATAAACCCCAAGCATTCTATAAATATCCCCACCCTTGGCATTATAGCCGTATGTTCACTACTAGGGAATCAAATTGACATCTGGTCAGTTTAACAACCCAAGCCTCACCTCTTTTCCTCCTTCAGAAATCATATCAAACCCATCATTTGCTTAAAAACCTTGTAAAAAACCCATTTTCACCCCTAACCCGCTCAAACGGTAAAAATACATAAAAACCCACTTTTCCGACTTATCCTAAGTCCTGGAGCGATGCGTGATTTCATAAAAATACATTGAAAAACCATTGCAATTCGCCAATTTTCCAATGTCCCGCCGGGCACGAATCCCATAAAAATACATTTTTTATTGCCCGCCCGACGCCGTATCGTCCGAACAAGTCATCGACCTGTCGACCGTCCGATCGGGCGCTTTTCATCCAACGGCTCACATGGATATCGGACCGGCCCCGACGTTCGAAAGATAGCTTCCGATATCTGTCAGAGGGTGACGTCAGGCCTCGGCCACGCATTGCCCCCACAGCGTATCGGAGCCCCCTCTGACAACTCCACTTCCGTATGAAAAGCGGTGCGATATCATACCGCCTACGGTTTCCGGTTTCCACCAACCCGCCTGCCAACGTCACTGCCAGCATCACTACTACATCATCGCCGCGTCCGCGCCCCCGTCCACCATTGCTCCACCTGTCCACCTCCTAACCATCCCCGTGGACCACTCATAAGCCGCCACGTCACCTGATGACGTCATGCTGACGTGATCCGACCCTGACCCCACCTGATGACGTCATGCTGACGTCATCCGAAAAAGGCGCCAATGTTCCAAAAAAACCATATTTTGGCCAAATTTTCGCGTCTTTTGCACTTTTTGCAAAAATGTCTGTGTTGTCTTCTGCATGTATTTTACGTCCAAGCTCACGCCAACCTGCTGAATTCAACCTGGAGACCGTCGGTGCGCCAAGCCACCTACATTTGTGACCTGGACCATCAGTTTACCAGGTATTTATCCCTGCGAATCCTCTCTGTGCCTAGTTTTATCTGCAAATAGCCTAAATTAACTTAAAACACAAGAAAAACACATAATTGACCGGCAAATCCCCCGTGCCTAGTTCCTATTTGAAGTCACAAGGTCGAAATTCACCAGCTAAGCCTTGTTTACCAAAGCTTTCACAAAACCTGCATTCTATTCGCGCAATCATGAACCAAGAACCCGAACTACACTTAATTATCTTGAAAGAGTCTGTTAAAGACAGGTATTTTCCCTTTTTAGTGCTTTATGCAGTATTTCAATTGCTGCAATTGACCCTTTTATCTTCTGTTTCTCAGCAAATCACCTCCATTTCCAAGATACACTCTTGTCTGTTACTCTGCACATTAACACTAATTTAAATATCAGCAGAGTTTTAAAGTAACTATGGATACACCAGTAGCACCTCTAGCCCTCAATGTTTCCCCTTTAAATGCCCCTCAGAGAGAATTGGAGTGGCAGGCATTAGCAGATTTCGATTATCAAATCTCAGAGGAATTTCTAATGAAAAGCAAGTTCCACATCCACCTGTTGAATGAATTAAAGGCTAAACATGAGTCTGGAACAGATGTGTTGGGCATTTGGGATTCCTTCCTCCCAATCTTCAAGCTTCCTCAGGTCAACCAATTTCCTGACCTAATTCACCTACGTGCTGATGGTTATGATCCCACTCAGAGAGTTGTGCTTGACCCTTCAGGCTCAGTTGTTTTCTACATTACCCCTGAGGCCATCAGGGAGATGCTGCAATTCAAAACTGAGAAGAAATTGGTTCCTTTGTCTTTGTTTGATCTGATAAATCAAGGAGCTAAGATTTTGACAGATGCTCAGATCACCAAGCTGAACCAGCTATATATTAAATCTGATACTATTCAATACCCTCCCATTTCTCATGTTTACCTCAACCCATTGGGCAGGGACCTTGCAGATATGATCAGTCCCATTCTGGGTTATAACTCAATTGAGTATATTGATGAAACTTTACTGGTAATGATGCTCATGTTTTCCCCTGGCAAAATTCCAATCTGCTATGACTATGCCACCTACATATCAAACAAAATGCATGAGCAATTGATGAACCTATCAAGGGAAAAGGCGTTCAGATACTCCTCCTACATCTACCACTTGATTTTATACTATCAACATGAGAAATTTTCTTTTGCTATGAAAAGAGTGGATGCACAAGGAAATCCTAGGTCAGTAGTGTACTGGACCTCAGTTTTTCACTGCAGAGCCTATTCTCCATACACTTACTGTGAGTTTATAGACCTTTTCATCCACCCATCCATGTCTCTGTTCCTGAGCTCACCTCCTCCAAGACTAACCGATGAGATGCAGAGGATCCTTTAGTTGCCCAAGGTATACAACATTGGGGATTGGTATTTTTACCAAAACCACACCATTATTAGAATATATGGTTGTGAGTTACCCCCATACAGACTGCCCAAATATGTGCCTATGAGATTGTTTGCCCTTGAATACTTTAGGCAGTTTGGGAATGCTGATGTGAAGAACTTTTCAGGCAAAGGCAAGAAAGCACAACTGAAGGTAAAAAACCAATTGGGCCACTTTGTTATTAACAAAAGGGAGGAAGGTTGGCAAGAGGCAGACAGAATGCTAGAAGGCCTTGGCCTAAAGACCAGTTTCCTCTAGAAACCTTATGACCCCAATCAGTTCATAACCTTAAGAAGGGTCAAGTATAGGCTGTCCAGTTATGACCATGTGAGGTTGCCTCACATAGAAAAATATGCAAATCAACCAAAATGGACGAGAGGCACATTAGAGGAACCGGTCACACAAGAAGAACTAAATGAAAAAGTAAGAAGAAATCTCCTAAAGATGGCTGACTTGGAACTTCCTGCACAAGTATTTGCTCTTACAAGCACTCAAGTGGGAGCAGCTACCTCATCCTCCACAGCACATCAGAAGGCAGCCAGAGCTACAGATCAAACCTATGGCAAAGGCAAGGAGAAAAAAATGGAGCGAGAGCAACCACTTCAGGAAGAACAGGAAGAACATGTACACCAGCAAGAAAAGGAGCAGCCAGTGCAAGAAGAGCAAATAGCAGAGGCCCCAATGGTCACTGAGCAGCAGCCACCACAAATTGTGCCTCCTAGGCAAGAAACAAGAGCTGAAGCTTCAGTCCTCCAAACCCCTCAAAAGGAGGACATAAGCAGGAAAAGGGACAGAGAGACTCCCCTCACAACATCAACAACTCAAGGGGAAAAGAGGCATAGATTGAATCCCTTTTCAGAGGAAGAAATGCCAATAGGGCAATCTTTGGGCATGGGCCCACCTAGCATGGAGGCCTCTGCAAGTTCCTTCCAGCAGGAACAAGAGAGGACAGTAGGAGGAGAAGTTAGCTCCTCAAGCCAACAAAGAGGAGGGGAACAGAGCATCAAGCAACAGTTCAAGGACATAAAGAAGAGGAATGAGCCCATAAGGATACAATTATATAATCATATGTTGAAAATGGCTCCCACCAACCAGCAAAGACTTATGTCTGCCTATGATGTCCAGGAGGGCAAGATGATTATGAGCCACTTCATGCCAGTCGTGATGCAGCCACAGTCAGCTGCAGACTACATCAGGACCAACCTTGAGGTCCTTGCCAAGGACATCCACCCGATGGATCAGATAGAATTACATAAGCAAACGGATGAGATGGTATA
>APFE030592365.1:50248-90343 GCA_000404065.3 Pinus taeda | reverse complement strand
TCCAACGCTATGTTTGTCGAAGAGATGATCCTCTCGCTCCTTCGCTCCAGCCGATCACAATTCTCCGCTATCCCCGCGGACGAACACCTGCACAAGCAAAGAGAGAAAAAACAAGCGTAAAACCTACTAACAACAACTATGTATCAGTCAGGAAGGATACAATTTACATTAATCATTCTTAAGACAAATGGAAATGGAACCATAAGCATAGTCATCTATCTTTATAAATCAGAAAATAGAGTAAGGTACAACCAGAGTCCTGACGCTGAGTCCTTCTCTAGAGGGTCCAGCCAGCATATCTTCCAAGCATTCACCTTTGAAGCAAATCTCCCAAGTCAAAGAGGTCTGTTACGCAGTAATTTGTCACCGTTGGTCACCGTCCTTGTTACCCCCCCCCCGCTGTCACACATTGGAGGACACATTTACGGACCTGTGACCAGTGACATAACTTGAAAACACTTGCATTGAGGTCTCCTGAGTATGAATTTCAATAACCCTGAAGACACCCTTTGAAGATTAACCTCTGAAGATGCCTTTTTCCATTAGCGCGGGTCCACAGTGTCTGACCCGCGCCAATGGCTCAGTTCCTACAAAGAGGGCGCGCCCATAGACGCTCTTTCATAGAGCATGGCCTGCGCCACACAATTTGGGCATGATTTTTGGCCAGCACGTATTGGAATTCTTTTTCCTCCGTGACTCACCCAGTTCCCTGAAGGAAAAATCCCATAAAAGCAGCCGGGCGTCGACTTTTCTATCCAAGACAACCCAGCTCAATGGTTATTTTGGGACATTGCTAAAAACTCAGAAGGTGTCCACATACAACGCATATCTCCTCTCCCCCCATCTATAAATGCCTGTCTCCCCATATTAAACAGGCTAGTAGTAAGCTAGGTGTTAATAGTGCTAAGAGTTAACAAGTTAGTGAGAGAGATAGTATGAGCTAAGAGCTGAAAGAGAGGTTATGCTGCCGGATTGTGGAGAGAGAAAGTGACTTTGCAAGACATGTCAGACTGCTGACCCAGCTGGAGGAGATTTGCAGCGTCAAGCCTTAAGTGGTTGTAATTCTTCTCTCTTTTCTATTGAATGATAAGTGACTGTTATTATGGTTCCATTCATGTGTTCTACTGGTAATATGTGAATTATATCCTGCTTGACTGATATATAACTGTACGATTTCGGATTTTAAGCTTGTTTGTGGGTTGTTCTTCATTTGTGCAGGTGTCCATGCGTGGAGCGCAAGGATAGTGATCGGCCAGAGCTAGAAGACAGGAGCGACACTTCTCCCACAGCAAACAGCGTTGGATCCCAGGTTGGTCTCCCTGATCGACTTCTAAATTGTATAGTTAGGAACTTGCATGCAGCGTGAATGATTGTTGCTAGACCCCTTTGGGGCTAGTGGGATCACCTCTGTCCGCAGAGGGGATTTACCTCCGCAACATTCCCTAAAGGAAAATTATTCCTTTGAGCACTGGATTACCGTCGTATGGAGGGCCATATACCCTTTCATTGTCTTCCCCAAAAGGACAACCATGCGTGAGTTTGCAACAAAATTTGGGTTACGCTGGAATCACAACAAGTAGTTGGGTACCAGTCCTGTCTCAAAAACCAAGAGTTGTATGCTCAATACAACAAAGTTCACCTATGTAAAACATTCCCACTACGCCGACTATTTTGGCTGTATCACAAGTACAAGCATCACCAATTGTATGCCAACCTCAAGTTTCGTAGGTTGCGATACAAAAATCTCTTGTACTTCTGACACAGCCACAATCACCCACTATTGGAATGGTACAGGTTCAAATGGGGAACCCCAACCCCAATCTTGGTCAAACAGTCAGTCTTGGACAATAGTCCATGGCTTCACAACCATGGCTGGTGCAATACCAACAACCACAATTTCAGCAAGCTTACCAAGGATATGAGAAACAAGTCCTTGTGAGTAATGGATAGCAGTATCAACCATATCATAATGGTTATGCCCATCAACCTAACCAAAGTTACCAACATCAAATGCATTATGCTGGTATGCAAAGACCGACTGCTCAAACAATTCTGCCTTATCTTGGGTATGCTCAACCAAGCCTAAATCAAGAGTTGCCCTTCGTGGCAACTCTAGAGTTACTAGATCTAAGTCGACTAATGAACGATCCAATTGCCTATGCCCCTTGGTGGTCGACGATCCTGCATAAACTTCCATCGGATATTCCTAAATTCAATGGAAATCCGAGTGAAGACCCATCGAATCATGTGATGACCTTTCATCTATGGTGTTCGTCAAACACTCTCAATGATGATTCGATTCGGATTCACCTCTTTCAGCGCACATTAACGGGTCCCGCAGCAAAGTGGTATATCAAACTGCATAGAGCTTCATTTGATAACTTCAGTACCCTAGCCACAACTTTTTTAACCCATTTCCAATTACCTATCAGTTACGAAATAGGAACTGAGTTGCTTACCAATTTCAAACAAGTGAGAGCCACTCACATATCGAATCATATTCATGAGTGGCGGCGTCGTCGCAGAATGGTAAAAACATATGTTCTTCATTGGCTATTGGCTGAATGGTTTATTAAGTCATTGTTACCCACTATTACAGAAGATGTGGCAAACAGGGGAATCGTCACTGAAGAGCAAGTCATTGCTCGTGCACAATATTTAGACTTGATATATACTCAGTATGGCATGCTCTACGATAAAATCCCTGATGCTCCTAGACCATAATTCTCCGTCCCTCCGCCTCCTAAATCAAATAAGGACTCTCATGCCGAAAATGGTGTGATAGGAACGAAAAGCACTAAAACCACAAAGGCCACATCGAAAAAGGCCCACACGGTTTCAAATGAAGATGGAAATGACGAATTTCTAGCCTCGGCAGTAAATGCCATGTCAACAGACGAAGGCAAAGAAACCAAGAAACCAAGAGGCAAGAAGAAAAAAAAAGGGAAGAAGAAAAACCAGGGAGACTCATCTCCTAGGAAATCTTCTGCAAACCCTTATGGGAATGAGAAACCCAAATATCCATGCATTATATGTGACGAGGATCACTGGACCCGAGAATGTCCATATAAAGAAGAACTTAGAAAATTCTTCAAAAGTTCAAAAACCTCGGCTGTACTGATGGATCTGTTTCCAAACCCAAGAACAAATCTAGTTGCTAATGAAAATGCTTCCCCATCCCAAGTACTAATGTTGTCAGTCTCGAAGTAACTTAATGAAACTCTTATAATGAAAAGGAGTGAAGATTACAGGAATCCACAGATGTTGAACAACAGGGATAAAGATCAACCTAGTAGTTCAACAACGAGTTCAACAAAAGTCGTGCCACCCATCACTCCTGAATTAACAATAAAACCGCCAAAGGGAGTAGTACACAAATCGACATTTAATCCTCATGCCCAAGCAGCACAACACTATAATATAGTGGAGGACTTAGCTCAATCTCCATCCGCGATGTTGACTCTTGAAGTACTGCAAAATTGTCCCTCCCAAAAGAAAGCTTTATTATCAGCAATAGGTGGGATTGACCCAAGAGATTCCAATCTTGTATCTTTTAATCATAAAGGATACAGCCCTCAGTTACCATCTCACCTAGCTTTCCTCATTCAAGTGAAAGCCCTCAACAAAACTGTTCATAGAACAATTATTGATGAGGGGGCATCCACATGTATCATGTCGATGAGTTGCTGGAAAACTCTAGGGTCTCCATCCTTGTCGCGATCATCAACGACATTGAAGGCATTTGATGGATAGACATACACACTGTATGGAATATTAAGTAACTTGCAAGTCCAACTGGGGGGCAAAACAGTAGAGGTTGATGTTGAAGTCATTGACAAAAACCTTGTTTACAACATCCTACTCGGAAGGCCCTGGATATATGCCATCGCCGCCATTGTATCGACCTGTTTCAGGAAGATTGCATTTCCCTTCCAAGGAGGAATCACAATCATCGACCAACAAACCTTTCTCCCCAATAGTTCACAAGTTACGGGAAGCATTCCAATGATCCACGAAAGCTCCCAATTTCTTCAAAATGTTGGAGTAGGCCTCCTAAAAGAACCTGCCTTGATGGGTACTTTTGCCCTACCACCTCCAAACAATTTGACGGAAGTGGCCACAGTGCAAACTTGCAATATGATATCTTCCATAAGATTCAGAAGATTCCTGAACATTTTGTCAACATGGATCGTCGCCCTAATAGAAATATTGGAGCAATCAATTTTCTTGGCCTGGGGGGCAAACCAACGCTCAACGAGTGTTTGGATAGATAGGTCTAAGGAATATGGCACCTCTTCAGATCCTTGGTTGCATGTAGATTCTATAGATGAAGGAATCATTCAGCTAATAATGATAGAAGAGGCACCAAGGCAAGATCACCACCATCATTCCCATCTTCCGAATTACCATGAAGATTATTCGAGTGACCCTAATCATCCTTCAAATACTGTAAATATGGTGGATTATGAGGATAGTTCTTTTACTGTGTCAACCTCATTAAAAAATGAAACAAACCCCCTTTCCAAATCGAGTCTTTCAAAGATATCGAAGGTAAACCTTCATTCCAACCACGACGTTGAATGAAATGAAGCTTGGGGGGCATGCACCTCGATTTGGATTATTATACTCGGGGCATCCAAACTTATCATTAGCAATGTTATTGCAGAGTTCAAGCTCATTAAAAAATAAACTCTCCATGAGAAGTTTTAGCGCATAGTTCATGCTCATTAAAAAGTAAACATAAGTCATGAGAAAGTGTTTCTCCCCACGTTTAAGCTCATTAAAAAATGAATGGGTAAATAACCAACGTGAATTTCTTATGCCAGATTTTGATCCTTGGTCGTGTTCTTGCCATCACCTCCATTCTATTTTTAGCCGATCATTCACCCCCATATGATTGTTTACCCGTTCGAGGAACATCTGTGAAGAGTGACTCTGCTAGCCATCCTTGTAATACTGACGTGATTGGAAAATTCCAAACCTTACTTGGAATCAACTCCTACCCGAAACCATCGCTCGTTCCTTGAAGGTGAGTGTTCTCTAAGCTCTTTTCACCTGACTCGTAAAATATGAAAAGATTGTCGAGCAATTGGCCTCCCCGACTCGTTAAAAGGCATCGAAAGAGCTATCCCTCCTCTAGATTTTAATATTTTTGGACCTGAGGGATTATTACACAAAATATCGAGTGCTTGTCTTGTTAGGCTCGTTAAAACTATCAAAAATTCATCCATTTTGTATTATTTTACGCTTTTTCGGACTTAGGGGATTATACAACGAAAAATAATCTTCGGAGTCCTCTTTCCGTTTCTTTCAAACTCTCTAAAATTGAAAGAGGTAGAGTTATCTTTGTCGTTAAACTCGTTAAACTAAATAGCGACAAACTCATCCAACGCGACGAGAACGAGTTTCACTGTCGCTAGGCTCGCTAAAATATAGCGACAGGTTCGCCCGAAGGGCGGATTATAGAACAAGCATATGTTATCCTCCTCAAGCTTGACAAAAATAAAGAGGTACTGGTCAGCGTTGACTCAGGAAAATTGGGAAGAAAACAAGAAGAAACTTTGTTGGTAGCAAGTCGCTCGTGAACATGACACTTTCCTTCTGCATCCATGCGAGGTTGGGTTGTTCCGTCCACTGGTCTTCACGATTGGTTCACACCATCGATCTCTGGGGTTAACGCTACCAATCCATCATCAGTGTCGCCGATATGTTCAAAAGAAGTCATTCAGACAATTCACCTGAGTCTCACCCACTGCAATTCATTCATGCTTCATTCCTTCATGATCGCCACCCTGAACCCTCATATCGTCAGTTTATTTTCACCTCCAAAATCATTTGCTTCGTTCCGTGTCGTTGATGTGGGATTCATTAAGGCCCTCCTGCAACGGGTCACTTCTTTTCGACATCAGCTCATTATCCAAGAAGTTGACCTAGGAACAACCCTTTCAGTACTTTGAAGCTTGCATGCCTCAATGGCAAGTTTATCACTTTCGGCGATAGGTTTACATCAATGGCCTTCGACCGAGAGATTTTACGTGGTGTTCAACGCCAAGTGCTTTTTCACACCATGTGAGTTGTATTGTAGTACCTTGAGGGTCATTGTTATTATTGGTGATTCCACTCACGCCTGTTAACAACTTACATCATCGACTGGTAATCAGGCGATGTCTTTCCATGTTCGACTCCAGAACATTTTTCACATGGATCGACTTGTACTCCGAGTGAAGATTGAACGAGTTTTGAAGACCCCAGATCTAGTTTCATCCATCCAGGCTGCGATATATTCAGGAATATAAAGATATCAAGTGTACATCATTTCCGAACAGATGATCATCCAAATCAAAGGATGATGAGTCCAAATCATCAGTTTGCCACAAAGACGATTGTCTATCCTATGTACATGAAAATGAATTTATAAACCTGAGCATGGGAATGGCCGCCTCAGCTAGATCATGAAAAAATGTTGTCAAAATAATGTATTATATTGTATCTTATTACAGGTCGCCTCCCATCTTGAAAAAACTTCGGATCCTCATAGTAAATCATTTCACCCGACATCAAAAAGATTAATGACCTCATGCTTTTGGGGGGCAACTGTTATAGACATTTTTGGGCTCTTCAACCCCAATCATAAATTTCCATAAACTAAGGGCTCCTAAGTCCCTAAAAGTGTTGCTTCACTACCTAAAGGAACAAGGTCAGCTGATTACATCATCTCCCAAAATTTCTCCACTAAAAACTGCTCATAAATGGTCAAAACCGGACCATACTGAAAACCCAGTGTAGAGGGTGTGATGCATATCACTTTCCTAGTGTACAACGTGTGATGCATACTGAATTTCTCCTATGTAGTGTGCGATGGTTGGGAATGGACAAATGGCAGGGACAAAATGCAAGGTGGAAGATCATGGAATCTTCAAGAAGCTTCCCCTCTGACACTTGCCTCTCTGTTTTCGACCAAGGATGAGTAAGAGATCACCATTCTCGAAGTGGAAGTAGGAACTATCAGAGAGAGGACACTAATCAAGACCCCAGAAGATGACTCACCTCCCTTCAATCATCTATATATGGATCCCTCATCACAGACATCCAGAGGATGGAATTTTGTATCTTATAGAGAAGTGTTGTAGGTTTTCTGGTGTATATTCATAATGTTGGATGATCTAAGCTTTACTTGAGGTGAAGAAGGGCTTTCTAGCTGGAGGATGATGCTGGGTCAGAACATATCATTGTAATCCTCTTGCTACTTTTCATCTTAATAAAGTTATTCAAGTTTTCCCCCATATTCTTGTATGTTCACTTATATATGCATTTGTATGTTTAACACACATTTGGTCCTGTGTTATTTATGAATATAGATCTTTGTTCTTCGATAGTAGTATGTTGCTGTGATTCCACAGGTGCTCTTTGAAGCTGGGCAGACAAAGAAGAAGTGGCGAAGCTCTATCAGGAAAGAGAGGAATCAAACAAGGAAATCAAATGCAAGACTAAGGTTGGTCTCCTTGGTTCCCCTCTTGTTTATTTTCATAAAGGAAAAGGAAAGTAGACTACTTGTTTGTTTCTAAGATAGCTACTAGTCTTAGTGGGAATAGCAGCATCCGAGTGGACGCTATTCCCGGTAACAAAATGGCGACTCCACTAGGGAGCGACTAGATTGTTTGTTAGCCCATCTTTGTTTCTTTTATAAACTTACACACGAAGCCTGAAGCCAAGCCAGCTAGCCTTCGAACTGCATTTTTCATACAAATGCAAAGTAGATCAATGTTGCTTCAGTCTATCTCTGGGTTTTGTTTATGAATTAAACAACGATCTGCAAACAGTCTAATTGCCCTAAGTGGTGGCTTTAGTAACCTCCTTAGATCTACCCCTATGATTTACATATATTGAACATCACTTACTCGGCCTAAATCCCTGAACTGAATTGCAAATTGTGAGTAAAAATTCGTTTAAAGTCTTGCACTGGTACCATCACACCTTGCCTTCAAGGCAGTCTATATGCATCGCACTTCCTGAGTACAGTAGGTGCGCTGCATACTGAATTCACAGTGTGACAAGTGTGATGGTCAGGGAAGGTTAACTTTACCTTCAGACTTTGGTTTTTCCTCACTGTTTTCGGTCCTATTCAGGAGTTTCGTTTTCTGTAGTCAGTGTATCTCTGTGAAAACCCCCTTCTCTTACATTATTCCGCCTCCATAGTGCAAAGAACTATAAGTGTTTTTATGTATTGTGCGCCATTTTCAGTTCTCTTTTGCATTAATGTAGCATAGTCGAACTGTCGTTTCTTGACCTGAAAGTGTCCTAGCTGTCGTTTTCAGTTTTAGAAGACAATCCCATTGTTCTTGATAGTCGATTATACAGTTACTATTGCATATGATTTAAATTAATAGTTTTTAAAGTGTCGAAAAGCAATTTTCATTTCAAAATCGCCAAATTTGCTGCCAAGAATTCCAATTTGGTGGTGGCTGAAGATACATTTGATTGTTAAATCCTTGATTTTGTGGCCCCTGCCAAGCTCTTCTAGAGACAGAGCAAAGAGATTCTGCTGAATTTGGAATTCTTTCTTCTTGGAAAACAACCTTAAGACCTGGAATTGAAGGACAACCCTTGGCTTCATGGTTTTCTGAAAAAATCACACAAGTCTCTATGATTTTTACATCCAACGGACATTCTCTTAAAGCGTGTTTTTTTCTGCATTTGGGAGAGAAAATAGCTAATGCATCAACCTCGGTTTTATGCTTGTTTTGCAACTTAAGAGTGTCTATTTGGTCACTAAGGCTTCCTAGAATAGATGTTTTAAATTCATCAAGCATATTCCCAATTTTTGCCCTACTCATGGATCCAGTTGCAGACTTATTCACTCTAACAAGAGAAGGATCTCTTGGACCTTTCCTAGTTTTGGATTTCCCTCTTGAGATATGAACACATAATTCTCCTATGTCACTTAATGGAAGTTGAGAGATATCTCCCTTCTCCGTCATGTTAAGGATATCTATCCACTCATATCTAATGGCTTTTAATAGAAGAGCTTTTAAGGTATCTTCATCTAAATTATCCATCTTTTCTCTTTTCAAGTTATAGTTGAATCTCTCAATTAAATCCTCCAAATTTTCATCCTCTCTTTGTATCATTTTGAACAATTCATCCTTATGATTGGTAGGCATGCAATAATCCAAATACTTGTCCAAAAATCATGTCATTCCATGTTCTAATGGGCTAAGTGACCAACTCCATGAACCACTTCAAAGCAGCTCCTTTCAAAGGAAACAACTTAAGTTTTTGAGAGTCTTCTAAGTAATCATAGGTTCTGCACAAGACTTCAAACTCAAATAAAAATGTTTCAGGATCCTCACTTTTTAATCCATGGAAATTTGGGAGGATAGAAGGTGAGATATTTTTCATTGTGGCATTTGTTTCTTCATTAAATATAGGGAATCCAAAAGAATTATCTATTTCCTTATTTCCTCTTCCTCCTCCATTATTTCCTCTACCTCTTCCTCTACCCCCTCCAAACAGTGTGAATTTTCCATCCTCTCCTTCTGCCATTATAGTTTCTTCAGAGTCAGTATAAGGTTCAACTTGCAAGGTTACTTTCTCTTCCTCTTGTTCCTCTATTAATGGTATGTGGGAAATAGGTTCTACTTCTTCTTCCTCACTAGGTATTCTTAATTCTTCAACTAAAATATGCTCCCCTGTGGAGGTGAAAAAGGCTACTTCTTTTGTTGGAGACCCAATATTTTTCTCCTCTAGGACTGCCTCAGTAGATGAAGTAGGAGATTCTCTTGATTGAATTTCTGACCTTAGAACTTCAGGAGTTCTATGGCTAGGAGTATGAGCTTGAGATGGAGGTGTATCTCTTCTTATTCTTGGTGGAGTAGGTGGTGTTGTAGGAATTGAACTCCTGCCTCTAGCTATAAATCTACCCCTAGAGTCTCTTTCTCTATGCATATCATTTTTTTTTAATGTAGGAGATGAGGTTACCTAATTAGACTTCCCCAACAGCGGTGCAAAAATGTTTAGTCAATTTAGTGTCCTAAATTGCTTGCATAAATTATCAACCGAGGTTTGTAAGCTGATGAAGTGTAGTGCACTATATGTGCTTAGTTAACCCTCCTTACTTTGTTGTTTTGTATTTTTATATTGTTTTGTGGGTTTTTGTTCTTTGATTCCTAATGATGTACAATATGAGCTATGAGAAACTGAATCTAAACTTCCTAAAAGTGAACCAAGAGCTTAAAACTAGTCAAAATCTAATTTAATAGAAGGAAAAATAGAGCATCTGTCCTATCTTGTCATTAATCCTAAGTCATGAATCTAATTCTTAAAAAAGTGAAGTTGTAATGCATGTTGAAATAATACAGAGAATGAAATGAACTAAAGTACTTGTAGTTACTCGAACCTTAAATTTTGAAAGATAACCTTCTTGAGATGGAATACAAGCAACTTTTTTTACTTTATGATCTAGAGAACTAAATGAAAACATGTAGAAGGTAACTAATTGATCTCAACAATTGTTTGAAGTGAATGCTTAACCATTTAGTTTAGGATGAGTATCAACTTGAAATGGTGATAAAAAACATTCATTAACGCAGTGCATTGACAATATGAACTAGAAAATAAATAACAAAACAGTGAGTAAACTAGTCAACAATGCATTCTCATAACCTTACTCTGTTTAGAAACAAAATTGTTTTCTTTCAAATAAAGTCTCAGTAACAAAAATTTCAATAATCACATGCTTAGTGATTGATTTTTCCTCAAAACCCTGTTTTGAGGAAAAACAAAGTTTTTTTTTTATGTTTTATGTACATAATTTTATGTAATTTCATTTTTCCTATATGAAATAATTTCTAGATGCAACCCTGGTCACTTTGCCAAACTCCTACATTCCCCCCCCTGCAAAAGAGTCAAAATTTCAAAGCATTTAGTCCATCAAAGGCAAAAAGTAAGACAAACTGCCCAAAACAGAGTTTTAAAAAACAAGTGAAATACAAACATTAGGAAAGTGGGTTTTCATAAGTGAAAAATCAAAATCATTGGTACATAAAGTATTTTCATGTCAAAGGAAGCCCATTTGTATGCCAAAGGAGAGAAGAGCAAGTGAAAATCATGTTTTCAAGCCAAAGGAGTGATTTTGCATCCAAATAGTGAAAACTTGGAGGCGCGGCGCACCTGGGTCAAGGCGCGGTACATAGAGAGAAACATTTGCAATGAGTTTCTAGCTGGTGCGACGCACTAGATAGGCGCGGCACACCTGTGAGTGCACGCGACACATCAGTCCTCAAGGCCTGAAATCATCCAAATCATCCTCCAAAGCTCCCAAATGACAAATTCTTCATTTCACAAGTAAGTTGACACCCCCATATTGCCGATGTATGAGTTTTCATCAATGTTTATAGTGTTTCAATAGGGAAAAATAAAACTCTAGTTCCTTGCATAGTTGTATTGAGAAAACTGCCTAAGGTTTACAAATTACAGTTTTTTCTATCCTATTCACCCCTACCATTTCACTTCCCTTCACTACCATTTCATTCACCTCTTTCCTCCTTCCCTTTTTCACTCCCACTTACCTATTCCCCTTATTCTTAAAACTAATAACCCTAATCCCTAATCCCACTACCCCAAACCGTAAATTGGTAGCCAAAACCCTAAACATCATTCCCCAAACCTTGCAATTTCCAATAACCCTACAAGCAGCATCCCAAATCCCCTATTCACAGTCCCTTCACATCCTTATCATCAATCCCTGTTGTTTAGCAGCAAATACCTATTGACACTATAAAATCTCTTCATACTCATCTAAGAAAAATCAAGCATTGGCAAACATGGAGTCAGATTCTTCTTATGACAGAAATAAAGAAATAGTAAGTGACCCTCCAAAAAAATTCATGCACGAAGGAGACTTCACAAAGGTGGAAAACATATCCGAGAGGAGCCCACTACACTTATTGAGTTGTTGGCCTGCCCAATGGCTTCAGCATGCTTCAAACATCAGTCCTGCTATCAATTTTGTGAGATGGTGGAAAGAGTCAAATTCCATCATGAGCTAGCTAGATTGTTTTTCTTCCATCTTCACAACGGTCAGGTCAATTTGGCAGGTGTGACATTCACTTTGACACCAGAATCTATAGCTGAAGAAACAGGTATTCCGAATGTGGGTGAGAAATGGAACAAGAGACAACTAGTAGATAGGGAACATTATGAGCCTTATATCAAGGCTAGTTTTTAGAGGTAGATTAGTAGAGTTTTCCCTTTCAGGTATCTTCACGACACATATGCTCCATTGATGAAGCTCATAATTAAATATTTAAGCTGTGAAGGCAGAGTTTCTCGCTTGTATGCTTACCACATAAGATTAATAATGCATTTCACTAGGGTGAGGATGATGAACCTCCCCTATTTCATATGCTGCAATATCGAGAAAATGACCACATTAGTGTAAAGAAAACCTCCTCATCAGTAGTATAACAACATCTATCACTTTGCATTCATCAAGATTTTGGTTTTTCATTAGCTTAGTTTACTAAATGTTTCAGAGAGGATTTCATTTCACATGAGGTCTTCACAGGCTCTCAAGTATGCCCACCAATTTTTCATGAGGCAAGAGAGCCTTCACATCAGCAAGAGGTGCATGAGCTTCAAACCACCAGTGTGCCAGTGTTTGTCACTTACCAAAAGGGCACAAGGAAATTGTTTGCAGCAACAAAATGAGTACTATCTCCACCTAGGTTGGAAGGGGTCTCGTTTCCTTCAATAGAAAAGCAAGTACAGGACAAGGGTAAGCAGCCATTGCATGATGAGGGGCCTTCAAAAGGTCAAGAGAGAGATTTCATTTTCATTTAGGATGATGACACCGATTTGGGTTCCCAAAGCTCAAAGCTTAAGGAGATCATTCAGGAACAACAAGCTGACATTCATGACTTGTCTCGCAACCTAGAAAGAGCCAAGGGGATAATCAACTATCTTGAGTAGAGGAACAAATAGCTACAGGATCAACAAACCATTACGGAGCTCCAAAACATAAGAGAAAACTGGAAAGCTGCCAAGAGGAGGAAAGTCAAGTTGACACCACTTGAACAAGAAATTGATGTTGATCGTGAATCTTGGATTGAGAAAGTAAACATGCACTTGGAAAAGATGCTAGAGAAGGCCAAAAAAAAGAAAAATATGTTGAGGCACATGGAATATTACTATTTTGTGAGAAACAAAGTTTGCAACGCAAGAATTAGGATTTTGAAGGCCAAGTTGAGGAAAGCTTTGAGGAAGAGGAAAGAGCAAGAAAAGCTTAAGATCTTGGTTGAGGCTTCCTTAGCCCAACATAACACTTGATTCAAGACACTCAGTCCAAATTCCAAGAAATTTGGGATACTTTTTTTCCAATTTTGAATTTTTGGAGAAAAACACAGGTTTTTCTGCCTGATGCATCGTGCCACCTAGTGCATGCTTTTCCTAGGGACCTCCTTTGGAGGAAAACTAAACATTTTTGGATTCCTTAAGCAAAAATATGAATGCCCACTAATGGCCAAGAAAGTATGTCAAGTTTTGAGCTTCCAAAAGGTTAAAAACACCTCAAAAATGCCATTTCTGCCTCTTTTTGGCAACACAGGAAGCAGTGTTGGGAGAACTCACTTTTGGAGGGGCAAATGGACTCCAAGTTCAGAAATTCCACTTGTTATGGAAAGTAGATAGATAGTCCTTTCCAACAAGTCCACTTGGTGCAAATGTTGTGCACGGGAAGACCTCCAAAATCAACTGCAAAAGGGCGCTACACACAGGGACAAAGGCGTGGCGCACAGGATCGAAAATTGACTTTTTTGCCCAAAAACTCTGTTTTTCGCCTAGTTTCTTCTCATTTTGAATTTTATTTTTCTCATAGTTAAAGTCATGATGTAATTTGATGTAACTTGATGTAATTTGATGTAATTTGATGTAAATATGCTAAAATTTCACGCATGGAGGTAGATACATTATAAAAAGGTAGTTTTGAACTGAATGAATCAGTTTCCTAGATTTTAGAGGCAAGCTGTTCCACTGCCTACTTTTCAGTTCTTAGTTTAGATATTGTTGGAATAACTCCTAAACTCATGAATTCGACCCCTAAAGCATAACATGAGTTTTTTGTTGTCTATATCTAGTACTTTTTCAGTCATTTGTCAAGGTTAGACTTTTTCGAAAGCTTTGAGCAACATTGCACATTCATTTCTGCAGTTTGGCAAATGAATAGACTAGGGTTTGTAGCCTTTTGTGGGATTCTTGTGGAAAATTGATTTGGTATTATTTCTTCTTCTGTAATTCAAGTTTTAAATTTATTTATGTATGCCATTCTCTCTCTTTTTCATCTGAACTAAATGAATCAAGGATAAAGGTAGAAATCATTGAAGTTGCAGTGCTCTACCTAGGGTTTGTTTGGTTATTTATGTTTTGCACTGTTTGAAGAGGATCCCTGAGACTCGCGTGCCCTCTCCAACTCCTCACCAATCCTAAGAATTTCCATATCATTCAATTTAAAGTAATAAAGCATTTTCCTACCTCACCCCACAGAAACCTTTGCAAAACTGAGTCCTTTCCCCAGACCCAAATCTGCCTTTGACATTTGAGCCAACGAATCATCATCAAATTCAATCAAACTCCTCTGAGCATATACCTAGCCTAAAATTAGTCTTTACATTAGTAATATCAAGTTTCATTTGATATATTTTACTAAGATTGACAAGGAGAGAGCCCTCTCCCGACCTAGTAGGTCTAGCTACCAGGGTAAGCGTGGTTTGATGTTACCCTAGATTCTGCCTTTCTCAGCCTGAGGCAGATTTAGGCCCTAACATAGTGGTGACCATATTGGAAACTAAGCTTATTTGTTTGTTAGTGTTATTTGTTTTATAAACTACAGACGGAGCCTAAAGTTATGCCAGGTAGCCTTCGAATTGCACATTGCTTTGCAAAGTGCATAAGTAGATAAAAGCTGCTTCAGTTAATCTCCGGTCTGGTCTTATAAACTGAACATCTGACTTGCGAATTGCCCCAATACATCAAATAATTCTAGACTTTTAGATGGTGAGTTTAGAATTTGATAAACTAAAAAAGTTGATAATGTCCATTTGATTTTTGGGAATAATTCAACACACTCGCTTCCAAAAGATACACCAAAGAAAATCCTGATCCAGATCTTCCTCCCATGTATGAAAATCAAATCTTATTCTAAGAATTCTCTGTCAAGAATTTTTTGTGATTCCTATGTTTAGATCTCGTTCATGCCCGATTGTTTTTGAATATCTTGAAGATCTTGAGTTTGATGAACATTTTGATCTATCATTGTTTGAAACTAAGTTTGAAAGTGATGTTGGTTCTACTGTCCTAAATCCAAAGTTAGTCAAAGATCTTGAAACTGAAAAGGCCAATAGATCAATTGATGATTATATTTTGACTCTTCAAACTTCCATTGTGTTTACAAACATTCCTGAATTCTTAGAATCCGCATATGCAACTCTTGGTTCATCTGCTATTGCATCTAATTTAGAAATTCCTACTGAAACTCCTTTCATTCCCACCATTCCCATGCAACCCTCCATCTCTGATTAGAAATCTGCAGTGTTTTCACCTCCATCCACTCCTTCTACACCTCAAACATCAAAAATTTCTTCACCCCCTTCAACACCTCATACACCGGTCACATCATCTGCTCCAACTCCTCCTACATCCCCAAGGCCGGTCGTAAATCCACCTCAAGCAATGGCTGCTAGATATGCACCCCTTGTTTTGCCTCAAAACTTGGATGACATGCCTGCTAATTATCAAAACAAAATTCCATTATTTGATGGCACCCCCCAAAGTATCACAGCTCAGCAACATGTTGATCGAATGAGCGATTTCTTTGATCTCCACGAGATAGATGCAGAGAAAGTAACAATGAGATTGTTTGTGCAAACTTTTGGAGGTGAGGTCAAAAAGTGGTTTACAACATTGCCGGCTAGAACAATCAATTCATTGGAAGCACTTCAAAGACAATTTTTGGATCGCTGGGAGGTAAAGCAAAATCCACTTCAAATTCTTTCTGAATATGAAAACATTAAGAGGAATGTTGGTGAGAGTGTCCAAGATTATCGTGTTAGATTAAATTCTGTTTAAAATGCAATTCCTGCTGATATAAAGCCACCTATGGGGCTGGCGTTGATTAAAATTTCCTATCCTGATATGGCCTATCAATTGAGAGAAACATATCCACCCACATTGGAAGACATGTAGAAAATTGCAGTCAGCATTGAGGCAAATCTACTTGCCAAGAGAGCTAGAGCAAAGGCCGAAAAGAAAGTAACCATAAAGGAGGAAGTTTATTCCTCAAAACATTTGCTTCACAATATCGAGAAGATGTTTGATAGGTTACAATTGCTTATAAGCCTGAAACACAGGTCAGAAATCCAAACTTTCGTGGTCAGCAGCAACCACAGTTCAGAATCAAGCAACGAGAAGAAAGAGCATAAGACCAAGCAACACAACAACAAGTTAAGACACCCTTAAAGCAGAATTTTGTACATGGTCCGGAATCAGATGATGATGAGAACATAATTGGAGAAGATAATCATTTCTTTACACCTGACGATCTGCCCATATATATCACAGAAGATGAAGACTATTCAAAAAGCCTAGTTTTACAAAGGGATGAAGATTTCATCTTGGCAAATGAAACAATTCTTGAAGAAGAATCTAATGAATATCAGAGGGGATACATGAATGCTTTGACAGCCCAGCAGTGACATTATTCACTCAGGAGTAGAGAGGTACCCATCAATCCAATTTAGAAAAGGAAGGAAGTGACACCGCCAAAGAACGATTCTCCAAATGTGCAGAAAAAGGGAAAGGAGGCAGCTGATCCTACCACCAGCAAAACACAATCAGCAAATGAAAGATCAAATCAGCCAATTTTATCAAAGGAGAAGACCAAAAAGAAGTATGCTCTAGCCAAAGAGATAGAGAAAACTTCAGCTTTTAGCTTAGAAAATGAAATTGCTAAGTTAAAAGTGTCAATACCTTTAACTGAATTGATGAAGAATAGCAGCTATAAAGGTCATGTGTCAAAGATTTTGAATTTAGATCCATTATCTGATATGGTAAATGTGGAGGATGACCAACCAAAACTTATCTTTGGTCCAAAATTAGAGGGTCAATCTGAGGATAGTGATGTAGCTCCTTTTTACATCAACCTATATTGCATGATTATGTATTGCACAATGCCATGTTTGATTCAGGAGCCTCTCACAACCTCATGCCTAAGGCAACCATGGAAAAATTGGGTTTGGACATCACTAGAAAGTATCATGACCTTTATTCCTTTGATTCTGGTAGGGTCAAATGCATTGGTCTTATTAAAGATTTGGTTGTCAGTTTAGATCAGATTCCAGCGAAAAATGTTCTGATGGATGTGGTTGTGGTTGATATTCCTCCTATATTTGGCATGCTTCTTTCCAGATCTTGGGGAGAAAAACTCAAAGGGACATTGCAGCTTGATTTCTCCTATGCTACTATTCCCGTGTTTGGTCAGTTGAGGAAATTATACCGTGAGAAAAAGATGATGTACATGATTATTAGCAAGGAGAAACCTCTAAATCATCTAATCAATTATGTACATAATGATTTGGAATAATTTGTTCTATATTCTGATAGTTTTAATGATGTAAATAGTCAATTAGTTGGAGTAGAAGATATTTCAGAGATCACTGAAAATTTCAGAGTTGTACTAAAGCAAGAAAGACAAAGGCTTGATAGCACCATTGAGCAATCAACCTTATGACAGTAGCAAAACATTGATGGACAACAAAAAAAAGTAGAAGAGCAAATATAATTTCAGCATTTGGAGGATGAAGCTAGTTTGTGGAGCATGGATTTTGATGGTGCAGTAGGTAGGGAAGGTGCCAGAATTGGTATTTGGATACGCAACCTTGTTTTCTCACCAAATAAAGTGCCAAGTAATGTATGAATTTGTTCTTATAAAATGATTTTGATTGTTCAAATAATAAGGCTGAATATGAGGCCTTAATTGCTGGTTTGGAAATCCTTAAAAAGTTAAATGCTAAAAGAATTTCAGTATATGGCGACTCCAAGTTAGTTATTAAACAGGTGAAAGGTGAATACTAAGATAAACATCCTCAAATGCGGCCTACCATAATGCGGTATTAGATATTTTAAGAATGTTTCCAGATTACACTTTGACATGTGTCCCTCGTGTACAGAATGTTATTGCAGATTCACTTGCAACATCTGCAAGAAATTTGAAAATTCCGATGAATTCAAACAATAAGTTTGAAATTCATGTGAAACATCGCCCGGTTGTCCTTGATAATCAAAGGTATTGGTAGGTGTTTCAAGCTGATAAATAAATCAAAGAATTTCTGCAAAATGAAGGCAAGTACAAAGACACTTCCATAGATGGGGAGCATGATGATGGTGAATCGGATATGGAAGTAAATCAGATTGAGGTTTTGTAGCTGAAGGACAATGTCATTCCTAAAGGTCTAATACCCTTAGAGGAGTTTTTTTATCAAGATGATGTAGCCCGGAAACCGAGCTTGCTGCCCACCGAGAAAGGAGTTGAGGATGTGATTATTGGATCAGCAGAAAATCCTAAAATGGTGAATTTATCAAAGGTGTTGCCTCCATAGGTAAAGGCAAAGTAAATTAGTTTATTATCTTCATTTACTGATGTATTTGCATGGGAATATTCAGATTTGAAGGCATATGATAAGAGCATAATTCAGCACATAATACCGATCAAGCCAAATCAAAAGCCATTTCGATAGAAGCTAAGAAGGATAAATCCAAAGCTACTGACCTCAATAGAGAAGGAAGTCAATCGATTCTACGAAGCTGGTATAATCATGCCCATAATATTTTCATATTGGATTTCTAATTTGGTGTCCGTGCGCAAGAAAACAGGTGAGATTCGATTATGTATTGATTTATGAAATCTGAATAAGGTGTCTTTGAAAGACAACTATCCATTTCCCAAGATGGATCACATACTTCAAAGAGTAGTTGGAGCATCCCGCATGTCGCTACTTGATGGGTATTATGGTTATAATCAAATTTTGGTCCATGAGTATGACAGGGACAAAACAACGTTCACCTCTCCGTGGGGAACTTTCCATTATGCCAAGATGCCATTCGGATTAAAGAATGCTGGTGCGACCTTTCAGCAGGCTATGGATATGACATTTTCTAATGAAAAAGATGTACTTTAGTTTTTATCTTGATGATTTGACAGTTTTTTCTAATTCAGATGAAGAGCACCTTTATCATTTGAAGATTGTATTTCAACAGTGTAGAAAGTATGGCATATCTCTCAATCAAAATAAAAGTTTGTTTGCCATGGATGAAGGCAAGCTTCTCGATCATATCATATCCAAGGAGGGCATCCGCATCGATCCAACTCAAGTGGAAGCCCTTCAGAAGATTGATTTTCCACAAAGCAAAAAGGAGATCCAAGCATTCAACAGTAAGATGAATTTCTTACGTCGTTTTGTGCCAAATCTTGCATAACATTTCAGGGAAATCACAAACATGTTAAAGAAAGATAGTGTAATAAATTAGACCAAGGGAGCCATCAAATATTTCAATTTGGTAAAGTTGGCCCTTTCTTCAGCTCTCATTTTGATTAGCCCGGACTATTCCCAAGATTTCATTTTGTTTTGATGTGCTTCAGATCATTTTATGATAGTTGTCTTAATGTAGAAAAGAGACCAGCTTGAGAAACCAATTGATTTTTTCAGCGGAACCATAAGGGATGCAACTTTAAAGTACAATATAATTAAAAAGTAAGCTCTTGCTTTGGTAAAAGCATTGAAATATTTTCGAGTCTATATTCTGCATTCTCACATCCTTTCTTATGTTCCTAACGCCGTTGTTAAAGATGTCTTAGTGCAAACGGATCCGAAACGGAGACGAGGCAAATGGATTGTAGCTTTATTAGAATATGATGTGGAGATCAAACCAACAAAGCTCATCAAAGGGCAGGGGCTGGCCAAAATAATGGTGGAGTCTAATTTTCATGCCTTGGACATTAATCTCATTGCTACTATGTCTGAAGAAGATGAAGAAAGTTCGCTTGTTCAGGTATCATAAAAGTTTGTTCTTTCTCCTTGGTATTCGGATATTGTTTATGTGCTCCAACATATTTCACTTCCACCTGGAATGGCTAAGAAGGAAAGTAAGACCCTGAAATTAAAAGCTGTGAAGTTTGTATAATGAATAATGCACTCTATTGGAAAGATCCCGATAGTGTCTTGCTGAACTGTTTGGTTTAAGAAGCAAAACAGGTTATGGATGATTTTCACAAGGGAGATTGTGGAGGTCATCTATTTTGGAAGAAAACAACCAATAAAATTTTAAGAGTAGGATATTATTGGCCAACCCTCTTTGCTGATGTGTACAAAACAATTACAAGCTGCCACAAGTGTCAAATTTTTCAAGGAAGGAGAAAATTACAGCCTTTACCACTCAATCCGATTGAAGTAAGTGCTCCGTTTCAGCAATGGAGTTTAGATTTCATTGGTGAGATCCATCCTACTTGTTTATCACAGCACAAGTGGATCCTCACAACGACAGATTATTTCACTAAATGGATTGAGGCGATTCCCACTAGGCAGGCCACTAATTCGGTAATTATTCAGTTTCTTGAAAACAATATTTTGTCACACTTTGGCTATCCTAAAAAGCTGATTACAGATAATGAAACAACTTTTAAATCTAAAAAGATGATTTATTTTTGTAATAAATATCAAATTACCTTGGGGCACTCAACTGCATACTATCCACAAGGTAATGGATTGGCAGAATCCAAAAATAAATTGTTGGTCAATATTATCAAAAAGCTGCTCGAAATGAACAAGGAGAGTTGGCACAAAAATCTTGTTAATGCACTTTAGACAGATAGAGTAAGTCAGAAAAAGTAAATTGGCATGTCCCCTTTCGAGATTGTGTATGGTGTTGACATGGTGTTCCCAACCTCTCTTGTAGTCCCGGTTGTTAAAATTTTGCAGGAAGCCGGCAATGAGGAAGATCATTTGCAATGAAGAATTAATCAAATGATCCATTCGCAGCAAACTAGAGAGGAGGTTTTTCAGAATACCTTCAAGCCGTAAAAGAGAATCAAGAAAATATATGATCAAAAGGAAAAGGTGAACAAGTTTCAAATTGAAGACATAGTGCTGAAATTGGATGCTCGAAATGAAGACAAAGGTAAGCATGGCAAGTTCGAGAATCTGTGGAAAGGTCCATTCAAGATTGTTGCATATCGGGGCCAAAATTCTTTCCTGCTGAAAGAAATGAATGGAGAAGATTGTCCAGGTGGGCCGGCCAATGGTCGGCTGCTCAAACGGTACTATCTCTGAAATGTTTTCTGTTGTCATATGTCTCACTGTACATACCATTTTATTTTCTTCATTGCAAGTGTGTACTGTCACCATTCATTCAGTTTCGGGCCCGAATTGAAGGCTATAAAACTGAAGGTCTAATTTCAATTTGGTATGAATTATTTGCGTCAATTTTAAGTCAGTTTTAAGTTGCATATCAGTCTTGAAATTGAGTCAATCTTGAGTCAGATTTCAATCCTGAAATTCAGTCGGTTTTGAGTTAAGATATTGGTTTTGGTATGCTTAAGTATCGACTCCATAGCCTAATGGATGAAGGCACTATCTTCTTTCCAATGATTTGTAGTTCTTGTCACCTCCAGGGAGATACCATCCCCATTGGAGCCAATGTTAGTGTCGATATCTTCATCCCTCCATCAGTGATCAAAATTGTCTTGTTGCATTGCATTTTAGCTGTCTCATCTGATCAACTGCATTCCATTAGGATCATGGATCATTTGATGGCAGTGGCATTTTATAAAATTTTCCCTCATGATCTTTACCTGTTGGCCCATTTTCAAGTCATTTACAGTGATTTTTGTCTTTACATATGCATAAAGTCATTTTTAGGGTTTTAGGTCTCATTAGGTCTAGGGTTTGTCCTCAAGGTCTTGTAAAAGCTCAATAATGGTCAGCAGGTGCATGAGGAGGTCAAATAAAGGCTCAGCAACAAAAATTTCAATAATCACATGCTCAGTGATTGATTTTTCCTCAAAACCCTGTTTTGAGGAAAAATAGAGTGTTTTATGTTTTATGTACAAAATTTTATGTAATTTCATTTTTCCTATATGTAATAATTTCAAGATGTAGCCGTGGTCACTTTGCCAAGCTTCTGCATTCCCTTCCCTGCAAAAGAGTCAAAATTTCAAAGCATTTGGTCCATCAAAGGCAAAAAGTAAGACAAACTTCCCAAAATAGAGTTTTAAAAAACAAGTGAAATACAAACATTAGGAAAGTGGGTTTTAATAAGTGAAAAATCAAAATCACTGGTATATAAAGTGTTTTCATGTCAAAGGAAGCTCATTTGTATTCCAATGGAGAAAAGAGTAAGTGCAAATCGTGTTTTCAAGCCAAAGGAGTGATTTTGCATCCAAACAGTGAAAACTTGGAGGCTCGGCGCACCTGGGTCAAGGCATGGCACACACAAAGAAAAATTTGCACTGGGTTTCTAATTGCCATGATGCACCAGAGAGGTGTGGCGCACTTGTGAGTGTGCGCAGTGCATCAGTCTTCAAGGCCCGAAATCATCCAAATCTTCCTCCGAAGCTCCCAAATCACAAATTCTTCATTTCACAAGTACGTTGACACCCCCATATTGCTGATGTATGAGTTTCCATCAGTGTTTATAGTGTTTCAATAGGGAAAAATTAAACCCTAATTCCTTGCGCAGTTGTGTTGAGAAAACTGCTTAGGGTTTACAAATTACAGTTTTTGTTGTCCTATTCACCCCTACCATTTCACTTCCCTTCACTACCATTTCATTCACATCTTTCCTCCTTCCCTTTTTCACTCCCACTTACCTATTCCCCTTATCCCTAAAACTAATAACCCTAATCCCTAATCCCACTACCCCAAACCATAAATTGATAGCCCAAAACCCTAAACATCATTCCCCAAACCCTGTAATTTCCAATAACCCTATAAGCAGCATCCCAAACCCCCTATTCACAGTCCCTTCACAGTCTTTATCATCAATCCCTATTGTTTAGCAGCAAATACCTATTGACACTATAAAATCTCTTCATACTCATCTAAGAAAAATCAAGCATTGGAAAACATGGAGTCAGATTCTTCTTATGGCAGAAATGGAGAAATAGTAATTGACTCCTCCAAAGAAATTCATGCACCAAGGAGACCTCACAAAGGTGGAAAACATATCCGAGAGGAGCCCACTACACTTATTGAGTTGTTGGCCTACCCAATGGCTGTAGCATGCTTCAAACATCAGTCCTGCTATCAATTTTGTGAGATGGTGGAAAGCGTCAAATTCCATCATGAGCTAGCTAAATTGTTTGTCCTCCATCTTCACAATAGTCAGGTCAATTTGGCAGGTGTGACATTCACTTTGACACCAGAATCTATAGCTAAAGCAACAGGTATTCCGAATGTGGGTGGGCAATGGAACAAGAGACAACTGGTAGACAGTGAACATTATGAGCCTTATATCAAGGCTGGTTTTCAGAGGCAGATTAGTAGAGTTTTCCTTTTCAGGCATCTTCAGGACACATATGCTCCATTAATGAAGCTCATAATTAAATATTTCAGCTGTGAAGGAAGATTTTCTTGCATGTATGCCTACCACATCAGATTATTAATGCATTTCACTACGGTGAGGATGATGAGCCTCCCCTATTTCATATGCTGCAATATCGAGAAAATGACCACATTAGTGCAAAGGAAACCTCCTCATCAGTAGTATAACAACATCTATCACTTTGCATTAATCAAGATTGTGGTTTTGCATCAGCTTAGTTTACTGAATGTTTCATGGGAGGATTTCATTTCACATGAGGTATTCAGAGGCTCTCAAGTACCCCCACTGATTTTTCATGAGGCGGGAGAGCCTTCACATCAGAAAGAGGTGCATGAGCCTCAAACCACCAGTGTGCCAGTGTTCGTCACATACCAAAAGGGCACAAGGAGATTGTTTGCAGTAGTAAAACGAGTACTATCTCCACCCAAGGTGGAAGGGGTCTCGTTTTCTTCAGCAAAGTAGGTACAGGACAAGGGTAAGTATCCATTGCATGATGAGGGACCTTCAAAAGGTCAAGAGAGAGATTTCATTTTCATTCAGGATGACGACACCATTTTGGGCTCCCAAAGCTCAAAGCTCAAGGAGATCATTCAGGAACAACAAGCTGACATTCATGACTTGTCTCTCAACCTAGAAAGATCCAAGTGGATAATTAACTATCTTGAGCAGAGGAACAAATAGCTAGAGGATCAACAAACCATTATGGAGCTCCAAAACATAAGAGAAAACCGGCAAGCTGCCAAGAGGAGGAAAGTCAAGTTGACACCACTTGAACAAGAAATTAATGTTGATCGTGAATCTTGGCTTGAGAAAGTAAACATGCACTTGGAAAAGATGCTGGAGAAGGCCAACAAAGAGAAAAATATGTTAAGGCACATGGCCTATCACTATTTTGCGAGAAACAAAGTTTGCAACACAAGAATTAGGATTTTGAAGGCGAAGTTGAGGAAATCTTTGAGGAAGAGGAAAGAACAAGACAAGCTTAAGATTTTGGCTGGCACTTCCTTAGCCCAACATAGCACTTGATGCAAGACACTCAGCCCAAATTTCAAGAAAATTTGCATACTTTTTGCCAGTTTTGAATTTTTGGAGCAAAACACTGGTTTTTCTGCCTGATGCGCCGCGCCACCTGGCGCGCGCTTTTTCTAGGGACCTCCTTTGGAGGAAAACTCAGCATTTTTGGATTCCTCAGGCAAAAATATGAATGCCCACAAATGGCCAAGAAATTTTGTCAAGTTTTGAGCTTCCAAAAGAGTAAAAAACACCTCAAAAATTCCCTTTCTGCCTCTTTGTGGCCACACAAGAAGCAATGTTGGGAGAACTCAATTTTGGAGGGGAAAATGGACTACAAATTTAGAAATTCCACTTGTTCTAGAAAGTAGACAGACAAAAATTTCCAACAAGTCCACTTGGAGCAAATTTGGTTCATGGGCAAGGCCTCCAAAATTAGTTTCAAAAGGGCGCTATGCACAAGGACAGAGGCACGACACATAGGATGGAAATTGGGATTTTTTTCCCAAAAACTCTGTTTTTTGCCTAGTTTCTTCTGATTTTTACTTTTCTCTCCCTCATAGTTAAACTAATGATGTAATTTGATATAAATTGATGGAATTTTATGTAAATATGCTAAAATATCACTCATGGAGGTAGATACATCTTGAAAAGGTAGTTTCGAACTGAATGAATCAGTTTCCTAGATTTTAGAGGCAAGTTGTTCCACTGCCTACTTTTCAGTTCTTAGTTTAGATCTTGTTGGAACAACTCCTAAACTCATTAATTCGACCCCTAAATCCTAGTATGAGGTGTTTTTTGTCTATATCTAGTACTTTTTCAGTCATTTGTCAAGCTTGGACTTTTGTGAAAGCTTTGAGCAGCATTGTACATTCATCTCTGCAGTTTGGCAAAGGAATAGACCAGGGTTCGTAGCCTTTTGTGGGATTATTGTGGTAAAATCGATTTGGTATTGTTTCTTCTTCTGTAATTCAAGTTTTACATGTGTTTATGTATGCCAATCTCTCTATTTTTCAGCTGAACTAAATGAATCAAGGATAAAGGTAGAAATCAATCAAGTTGCAGTGCTCTACCTAGGGTTTGTTTGGTTATTTATGTTTTCTACTGTTTGAAGAGGATCCCTAAGACTCTCATGCCCTATCCAACTCCTCACCAGTCCTAAGACTTTCCATATCATTCAATTTAAAGTACTAAAGCATTTACCTACCTCACCCCACAGAAACCTCTGCAAAACTGAGTCCTTTCCCTGGATCCAAATCTGCCTTTCACATTTGAGCCAACAAATCATCATCAAATTCAATCAATCTCCTCTTAGAATATACCTAGCCTAAAATTAGTCTTTACATAAGTCATCTCAAGTTTCATTTGATATATTTTAATGAGATTGACAAGGAGAGAGCCCTCTCCCGACCTGGTAGGGCTAGCTACTAGGTTAAGCGTGGTTTGATGTTACCCTAGATTCTACCTTTCTCAGCCTGAGGTAGATTTAGGCCCTAACACTGCTAAAAGAAAATGATGAAATTAAAACTAAATAGAAAATGAATGGAAAGAAAGCCTCCTTCATTGCAGGGGCCCTCTACAACTGACTGGGTTGAGCTGCTAACTAATTAAAAATGCTCTTTTTAAACGATCATTGGTCAACACATGATTTTATATTATAAGCAGGTTCAAAGTAAAAAATATGGAGCTGAAATTCTGAACTTAATACATCAAATTCTTAGAACCCCTCTTAGTTATGTACAATCAATATTTAAAATGAAATAAGCATATCTGTCTTTGAGGAAAACTAGCTACAGGTTGCCTATACGTATTACAACAAGATTGCATAAATGTCTGATCAACTACAGGTGACTTGAATTTGAGCGAGATGGTTGCAACAAAACCAATAACACAGGTGGCTGATCTGAGTTAATGCTGCAACAGAACTGTCGGATTTATTGATTAACCATGAAAGAGTATACGAAGAGTCTTATTGCTTTCGGGTATCATACGTTTGACTCCACCTTTGACTATGATCTTGAGCTTGCTTCCTTGTTGATTTGGGCTGAGTGACTGGGATAGAATCCATGTGGAGATGATTCCAGAGATGCCCTTGTGGCCGGTTTCTTCATTTGACACCTTGAACCTGCCAGACCATGGAAGTAGCTACGAAATACATAGTTAGCTGCAAAATAGGTTGTGTTCTATAGCTAATTTGCAAAAATTTATTCAAATAGAAAAAATATAAAAATATATCATGTCAATCATTTAATGCCCTCCTTAAGACAAAACCTATCAATTATCATTGATGGGGATCTGTAATATTATGGAAAAGCAAGGGAAATAAGTGAGAAAAGTTGTCAAGGAGAGGGTAATTATGAGGTTCAACAATTAGGTTAGTCGAAGTCAAAAGTTGTTGAGACCTTAGGAAAGGGGCTTGGGCCACAAGGAGGCCATACGGACAGGTGTTGGGACCAAAGGATGGGGCACTGACAATGATTAACAATGGATAATAGTGATGAGTCCATTCAAAGACTATATTGGTATGTGCCTTCCATTTGTAGACTAGGTTTTATACAATTTTCTCCCTGGCATTAGTAACTCAAACCCAGTTGCAAAATAATTGGAGGAAAAAATGCATAGACCTTGTGCAATATTCTTTAGAATGGATTCCTTCAAATTTTCATCTATTTCCAATAAAACCTTTGCTTCCAAGAGAGTTGTATTCCTTACCTATTTTTTGAGTATAGCTTCCTTAGAAGGATCATCAATTTGTTATTTTGTGGGAGTTTTAACTATAGGTATGCAAATGCACTTATGGATTGTTTCTTCTAAAGGTCCACCTGATATATTTAATTCAATACTTGTTTTGGCATACCGACAAATTGTAATTGATTTAAAAATAACCTCAAATGCAGAATATGATGTTATCTTGGGTGTTACTAGTCATATGTTACAAGTGCAGGTTAGTCGACTCTCATGTTGGCGACTCTAGTTTTTTTGCAAGAAGGCATGTAAACGTGAAAATATGGGGGAGAAGAAATCGTAGATGTATTTGTACACAGAAGCACATCTTCTATCATATTAATTCCTATCCATTCACTAGAATAATAGGGTTCCAAGGACAATAAAAAGACTTTTAGTAGTTTCTCATTTATTTGCACTATTTTTCCATATAAAATACAAAAATTGATTCATGGATATTTCCCAAATTGTGCATCGAATGGTCATGAAACTTGGAGGGAAGTATTATGGTAAGATGAACAAAACTGAAAAGTTTAAAGCAAACCCAATTTATAATTTTTGAGAAATTAAGCATCATCACATACAACCATTTTTCTTATATCTCAAGGTTAGTGTATCAAATTAGCACAAAACTTGGAGGAAGGAAGCACTAAGGTAGGATGAACAAACTTGAAAAGTTTCAGGCAAAACAAATTTAGAAAATTTGAGAAATTAAGAATCATCATCTCTAGTCATTTTGTTTATATCTCAAGATTTGTGCATAAAATGGCTCCAATTTTTGGTGTGGAGAAGCATTAAAATAGTAAAAATTTGTTAAAAAAGCTTCTCGAATTATAGTTTGTACTTTGGGAGAAATTGGTTAAAAAAGGTTGTTGCCTACTTGCAACAATTTGTTGCTACACCTATAATAGTATGTTGCAATTCATCTAGCATTTTATTTGCTATATCTTAGGATTTGTGCAATGGTTTGTGGTAAATTTTGGTAGATGAAGACATTAAAAGGTGATGAACACAACCACCAAAAATTGCTTCAATCTGAAGTATTGTTTGCATGAAATGTCATCTACTTCAACTCCATGTACAAATTGTTGCAACTCCACCAAAATTGTTAAAAAACTAATTTTTAAGGTATGCTAGATATGGGAATTGAGCATAAGACTTATAAGTTGATCTAGTTAATCATGGATTGAAACATCACAACTTAGATCACTTGTTTTTTTTCCATGATTTTCCACTGGAGACACATTGTGTTTTAGGAAGGAATTTTTAACAAAATGGGAAACCATTGTTCGAAAAAGTTTTAAGGTGTTATTGGAAAATAATTATTGTCTTTTATCAGCAGAGTAAGTAGAGAGGTAGCATGTATGTATACCCAACATATGCAACAAATTCCCAAGGCAACATCAACATTGTAACACAAGCCTTACGAGTTTTGAACATAGCACAAAAAGAATAATGATGCCGCACAAGAACCAACATTGGATATAGAATCAAAAGTTGCTCCAAAAGAACCTATTGTGGGAAATGATCAATTTCATCAAAATTATTTTGGTAGAATCATTCATGGAAGGACAATGGGAAGACAACAAAAAAATCTTTCAAGGTAAATGGCATACCATTGGAAGAAGTATTGGGTTGCATCATAGTAGCAATTGTTGCAGTAAACAAGAAATTTTGAAGCACTTATTCCTAACTGATATTCCTAAAGAAATGTGGACAACAATCTATTTCATGGATATAATTACAAATTATGAGAGTGACATGGGAGATGGTATTCATGAAACTATGCAAAATAGAGTAAAGACGGAAAATTGCATCCCATTGCACTTGTTGTCAATGAGAAACCTGATATAGCCATGCAGGTTGGGTGCATTTTAAAATTTGGGTGACTCTCCATTGCCAACTTTATCTTGTTTTCATAAGGACATGCAAAAGTGTAGGTGTGGAGGAGATGTTGGGTCACCAAATTGTCACCTTTTTCATCATCCTAAAAGACCATTTTCAGTCATTTTATTGCATTTATTTTCCCGTCTATTACCCATATTGTCCTTTTTCTTTGTGAATATGCCACAATAATCTTACGAATGTTAAATTATTTAATTATCAATATTTTCCTTTATTTTTTATTAATTAGAAATGACTATTGTTGATTTTATTCATGATGGTTTTCCTAGTGCTCTTCCTATGGCTCCTATGTAGTTAGTGTAACTAGCCTTTGTGGTTGGCATATCCACAAAGCCCCAAGAGAAATTATTGGACATGTGTTTTGTCCTAGGGATGTTGAAATGGATTTTTGTTACCTAATTCGTTCCCAAGGTGAATCCAGAAGGCTCCATCTCATGATCTATAGTTCGAACAACTCATGTCAAGAAGAATTAAGTAACAAACTTCAAGCATGATTTCTGGATAAATAAACAAGAATATGGAAAATTTGTGTTGGGTTTGTTACACAGTAATTTATCACCGCTTTCACTCCCAGTTTTCTCACTGTGTCATGTGTCCAAGTCAAACATGATTAAGACAGAAAAATGCTCTCCTATGCTGCCAATTGACCCACTTTTCCTAAGTTATCTACCTCATCGGGCTATTGGCTTAATAAACGCGCTGAAAGGCGCTCATGAACAATCCATTCGACTGCCCAGCGGGGAAGTACACCTGATTCCCGCCATGGCCCGATTTTAAGCACCAGCACAGGGCTATGTGTTTCTTTCAGCGATGATCTACCTAGCTGTACTGATCACTAGTGATGTCAGTGCTGAACCCCATTTATGTGCTCGCGATGATCTAGATTGGGCGAATTTGTTCCAACAGTCGGCCTTCCAGATGACTCCAGACCTGGTTGTTGGCCTAGTTTATGTCGCCCTTCCCTCCCTGGTGTGGTAGTTCCATCAATTGTGCTACCTTCCTTGATGATAAGCTCTCTCTTCAACCTTTCATGGAGACTCCTTCTCCTATTTAAACTCTCACCATTGATATGCATTGCTAGTTTCTGATAGTTGGCTAGTTGAGCAGTGCTGTTAGTGTTTTCTGAGTTTGCTAGATAGCTAGTGTGAGAGTGACAAGTGTGGGATTGTTGATAGCTTGTGGAAGGTTGTGAAGTGCCCTTGATCTTGTGTAAAACTTATGAGTGAGAGATTTCTTGTATGTTGGGAGAACCATCTCCAAACAGTGAATGCTTGAAGAACATGCTGGCTAGACTCTTTCTGAGAAGGCTTGTGACGTCAAGACTTTGGTTGTAAGCTGACTCTTATTTCATTATTAATGCAATCAATGATGTTTTCCTATGTCTTGTATGTAATATACTTGATAGCTCATGACTTCTTGACTTTGTGAGTAAATAGTTCATTGTTGTATCCGATTACGTGCTTTGTTGTATTTCCTTTGCTTTGTTTCAGGTTGATCACTCATTGAGGAGAAGGAAGCGGAAGCTGGAGCAGCACAACGGAACTCCATCGACCACCGGTTGAGGTAGGCCTCCAACTTTAGCTATTTAAGGAAAGCTATTGTTGATCTGTCCTTGTTTGTGACTAGACCCACTCTAGGACTAGAGGGGTTGCCTCTGTCCGCAGAGGGAACACTTTCCTGCATCACAAATTGGAGACTCCACTGGGGAGGGTTTTGGCCTTTGTTTTCCTTGTTTGCTCTTGCCTTGATTTTTGTTGATTTGGTCTCTTTTGAAGTTTTGGGGATTAGTTATTAGTCCTCTGAGTTTCCTGGGTTGATCTAGGAAATACCCCTATTTGATTGAAGGATTGACTGTTTTTGATTTGGGAGCTTTGGTTCACTTATCACTGTTTTGAACATCATCGCGCATTTAGTTTTAACATTCACGCTGTCATTATGCTCATCCTTTTATAATATCCTGTTCATAGCGTAATTACGCATAACAGTCGCGACGGTCCTGGAAATCGGACCATCACGGGAAAGTCGCGTACTTCCACGCTGAAATCACTTTGTTGCTGCGTCTAGTGCTTTATCAGCGCTTGTTGCTTGTGTATTACCCGTGCTGATTGCTATAGAATTGATTTTCTTAATTCTGCCTCCTGAGTCCATCAGTCGTACTAGTTCTTTGCTTTTCTCGCTTGCTTGATGACTTGTTTTTCACTGTTCATGGTTAAGGCACTTTCTTGTGAGCTTTGTTGAATGAATCTTGTTTTCTGCTTATGTGACCTAGATCACTATTTCAAGTTCGAATCTATTGTCTTGGTTGCTTGTTTTCTCAATATTCGTTTGCAGCTTCTTGTTGGTTTGGTTGAGCCTTACCCTTTGCTTGTTTTTGGTTGATTGTTTAGTGAATGTTATTGAACCAATCTTTGGCATTGATTCGATTTCTTTTCGCTACCGAACATAGATTACAATTGTTTGGATCAACCAGGCTTTTCCACACTTGCTTGTTTCTTATTTGTTTCTTCTAGATTTAAAGACATTAAAATAAAAACGGTTGCATTCATTTAGTACGAAAGTGAAAGTGAATTTGCATTTCAAGTTTGCATATTGGAAAGTGAATGATAAAGATCTCTCATTAGTAGTATCCGTGCACTTTAGGAATTGGTGTCTGTATGCATTGAGTGATTGCCTTTGTTGTCTTGGTTTTCTTGGTTTGGAAATGATCTCGCTGCCCTCCTGTAGGTAGGTGTTCATTGAAGAAAAGGATTTTTCGTGCATTCTAGCTGCATCCTAGGATTTATTATATACATACGGTAAGGCCTGAAAACTAAAACATAATCCAATATCAACTCTAAAATGAACTGAATGAATCTAACAACACATTGGAACATAACACACACTATTTAGAGGTCTAGGCTAGAGATGTGCTCCGGCGTCGTTAAACCTAGTCACTTTTGTTTCCACTCAAGGTTGGGTGATTCCTCCTTTTGTGACTCAATAGTGGTCTAGTATAGAATTTTTCTCCCATGTATCATCGAGTATATGTTGGGAGACCCCACTAGGTTTATCATCCTTTATCCATAGGAAGCCGTGTTTGCCGCCTTACAAACCGTAACACATTGAACACAGCATTCGGGAAGATTGACTGTTGTACGGAAAGTCCTTGGTTTTCATATGACCACCAAGGTGTATATGCAGTTTTACGGATTTTCTGGTAAACCTTTTGCCTAGTTCTTCAAAGTAGTCACTTTCACTCCTTTTCGGACTCCCTAAAAGAAAAGGTTCATCTGAGCACTTGTCACTTCAGGCTCATTAAACATTAGAAGGTGACTAGAGTCATCTTTTGGTCCTTTTCTAAACTCTTTAAAGATGAAAAGGTCAAGTTGTGTTCTTGTGTCTTAAAATTTATTCGGCCACATTCACATTTACACTATTAGATCTTGTTTGCGTTAGCTTGAGTAGGGTTATTTCCCAATTATTTTTCCTAGGATCTTTGAATCAAATCATCCTGGCGGAATCACCAATCTTGTCTCCCATTCCAAGTGACCAAGGGTCTCCCTCTTCTGTTGCTCCTGAGATCCTGGTTGGTAGTGATACTCTCCCTGTTATTCCGAGTATCCAACCGTTCAACTCTCGCACTCCAGAAGATGAGGCTTACGATATTCATTGGAACCCCATTTGGGAGCCTTCTAAAGAAGATATTCCTGTTACTCCTCCTAGTGTTTCGGTCCCAATGTCTTCTTCTGACATGGATGACACATCCCCCATCACAAGTGAAGGATCCATTGAGATGAGTGGTGAAATTCCTATCCCAACGGAAACTCCACCCTTTAGTGTCACCCGTCTTGGTGTCACGTTGCCCTTATGCTATAGGGATTTGAGGGTTGTTATTGGTTCCAGGACCTCCCTTACGAGTTCTATGTGGTCTCATACCATCACTCCGACTTTGGAGTCTTTTATTCCTCAAATCCACAATGCGTCTGTCACTTCAGTCCCAACTATTCCAACTGTCTGTGTGGCTTCTTCGGTGCCTATTTTTGGTGCCGTCACCGCATCCTCAGTTGTGACCACTGTTGTTGGACGTTCCCCCGGATCAACGAATAGTGGCCCATTGGTATCCACATCTGGAGTTGTTGATCCTACACTTAATGCCCCGCCTTCTTCTGGTTCTATTCCAGCAGGGGGGCATACGATCAAAATCTGCATGCTCTTCAAAATCTGGGTATGCAAGGCCCATTTCATTATTATGATTCTCAAAGAGCTCACCTTTATCACCACAGGCCTTTGCCATCTCAGCCTGTGGTTGAGGTCATAGTCCCACTAGCTGTTACTTGGGGTACCACTGGTTACGGTGGTGGCCAAGTACCCCCTGCGAATTTTCAAGGACCACCTTATCAAGGTCAGTTGTCTTACACACAGCCCTCCTATGGGTAGCAGTATTACAAACAATATTATCCAGGGCAATCTGGAGGCCCACAAGGACAACCCTTCCAGGGACAAACTTCGGCTTATGGTGGTTCATCTTTTACTTATCTTGGGCAACCCTCTGAAAATCCAGGACAACCCTACATGCAACAAGGGAAACCTGGGGTCCAACAAGGATACCCTTCTGGGCAGGGTGGTCAACCTTACGTACAGGAAGGCCAACCCACTGTCTAGTCTGGTCAACCATTTGGACAAGTTGGTCAACTTCAAATCCAATTAGGTCAACCAACTGTCCAGTCTGCTCAACCATCCGGCCCATCAGGACAACCCTCAGTTGTGCAAGGACAACCCAGCAGGGTCAACCTTCTAGGAAAATGGGCCAATCTCAATCTCAACTAGGTCAACCGCTAGCCAGGTGGCTCAGCCTCAATCCTCTCAAGGACATCCATATGGGACTATTCAACTGGGCACTCAAATGATTGTTGCTTCTCAAGCTCCACCTAGTTTTCAGCCCCAGTCTGGGCTCTAGACCCAAGCCAGTCTTCAAATGCAAGTTGGATCTCAATCTCAACCTCCTTATCAAACGCAGCCTGGCCCCCAGGCTCAGTATGGAGCCCAGATGCCTTATGGTCTCCAACAATCCCAAGGGAAAACTTAATTTGCCCCATATCAAAATTATCAACAACTGTAGGTTAGTCCTTATTAGAATTACCAGCAATCATATGCTGCTTCTACAGGGCACGTTGGTAATCAATGAAATGCTGGGGGGAAAATCCAGGGTTAGGCATCTGATTATAACCCCTATGGAAAAAATCCCTATGGACAGAACCCTTCTGGGCCAAATCCGTCCAAACAGAATCAATGGGGGCAACAAGCAACTTGCTGGAGCTCTGGTGCTACCTCCTACTTGCGGCCTCATATGTCCTTTAATCGTCAGTTACCCTTTTTAGCAACGTTGGAGTTACCGGATGTGTCCAAACTGACCAATGATCCTATCCTTCATAATCCGTATTCGCCACCGGTTCCAACTAAGATTCCTGGTGATTGTCCCAAATTCGATGGTAAAGCTGGAGAAGACCCCCAAGCCCATGTTATGACTTATCATCTATGGTGTTCGTCAAATTCATGGCTTGATGATTCAATATGGCTCCGCATTTTTCAAAGGACCCTCATTGGCTTTGCTATTAAGTGGTATATTGAGTTAGCTCGCAGATCTTTTCAGGATTTTAACTCGTTGGTGATGGCATTTTTAACTCATTTTCAGTTACTGATTCGATATGAAATGGGCACACACCTCCTGACATCCCTTAAGCAAACAACGGCTATGCACATATCCGATCATATCCATGAATGGAGATAGCATCACTGTTTGATTAAGTTTTGGATTCCCAATCAGCTCCTAACCGACTGGTTCACGACCTCATTCGTCGGTCCGATAGCACGGGAAATTGCTATGGGGGCATGTGTAACTGAAGAGCAGGCTATAGTGTGTGATGAGTACCTTTACTTGGTTTATTCCCAGTCTGGTACACTATATGATTATTTTCCTGATGCCCCGAGGCCCAGAACTTCCAAAGCCCTGCCAACACCATTTGTTGACAATATTATTGATTCTGTTAATCCACCTTCTAAGAAATATTCCGCGAACCGTGGGAAGCAAAGTCGAATGCTTCGAATGAAAATACTTCTTAGGCTATATCTAATGCTAGTAATACTTCCGAGGTTAATGTCGTTCAGTCCACCACGGCGGACAAAGCCTCGAAAAGAAAAAAGAAGGGAAAAATAAAAAATAAAACTGATCATTTGATGCAGGATTCCGCTAAACCTCCACCCGAGGAAGGAACCAAACACAAGCCCAAGTATCCTTGTCTTATCTGTGATGAGGATCACTATACCAAAGACTGACTGAGGCGGTCTGAGGTTAGTTGCTTGTTGAAAGGTGCTCCTGGGACTCCTGCAGTGCTGAAAGAACCTTTTCCCTCGCAGCAAACGCAAATGGTGGCTGACCCATCCCAATCCTATTCTCCCTTTGGTTCTCAAGTGTTTATGGCTGGGATGATCCCTGTTCACATTACTACTCGAGCGAAAGAATATCCATCACCTGTCGGGAAAGAGCCTGAGGTCCCCTCAAGCGCTCCTCCGTCCAGTTCTGGTCCGCTCCATATTGAGAGACCTAGTATTAAGACACCTGTCTGACCCCCTCCTAAAGGTGTACTCAGGAAATCTTCTTACAACCCTAATGCTCGTGCTGCTCAGCACTATAGCATTGTTGAGGACTTAGCCCAGGCTCCATTAGCTATGTCCGCTCTAGAAGTTCTCCAGAGCTGCCCCTCCCAGAGTAAGTCCTTGCTATCGGCTATCGGTGGCATCGACCCGACCGACTTGGATTTGATTTCTTTCAATCTCGACAACCATATACCAAGATTGCCTCACCAAATTGCCTTCCTTATCCGGGTCATCATCAACTCCAAAACGATTCATCTTACCGTCATTGATGAAGGCACTTCAACTTCCATAATGTCTATTGCTTGTTGGAAGGCTATTGGTTCCCCGACTCTGAGCCAGTCTTCTACGACCTTCGAAGCCTTTGATGGGAGAGAGTCTCGCCCTTACGGTATACTCCAACATTTTCCTATTACTTTGGAAGGGAAGACGATCGAAGTGGAAGTTGAAGTCATTGATTCCAATCTAACTTACAACCTCCTTTTGGGCCGAAGCTGGACATATACCATGTGAGCCATGGCTTCATCTCTATTTCATGTCATTCGTTTCCCTCATTAAAGGAAGATCGTCATAGTAGACCAACTGTCTTTCTTCACCTACTCTTTGAAGCCAACGTGCCTTTAGTGGAGCATACCTATATTCCATGGGAGAATGTGGGAGCTGGAGTCTTTAAAGATCCTGCCCTTATGGGTGTCTTTTCACTCCTACCTCCGAATGTCGCTCCTATTAATATGATTTCCGTTTGCTTTAATACATGGGTCCTCCCCCCCATTGATCAGATAGAATCTTGGGGTGATGAGATGTCGTTGACTCCTGCCGAGCTCAACTACATCGAGATTGTTTTTGCATCAGCTCTTTCTCCTGAATCTGCTCCTTTGAGCAGAGCTCTTAATTCGAACGCTCATTCCCCTTGGCTTGGAGACCATACTTCTTCAGAATGTTTAAAGGAAATATTTCCTTCTGATGAAGCCATTATCGAGACCATGTCTCTCGAGGAACCCCCTTGGTCTAATCCCCACCATCGTTCCTCATTTCTCACTTCCCACCAGGAAATGCTTACCTGTCTCGAGCGGTTTTCTCCTTGTCTCCCCTCGCAACCCCTTCAGACACCCATTCAAGTTTATCAAGTGTCCTCTAAAGGGAACATGGGAAACATCACACAAACCCAGCTGATCGACATCTCTGTCAAACTAGGGATTGTCGAGCACCTCTATGTTGGAGTAACTTGTACTCCTGAGGAGATTCAACTCTATACTAATCTCTTTCACGAATTTCATGATGTGTTTTCTTGGTCTTATGAAGAAATGCTCGGCATCGATCCTAGCATTGTGGTGCATGAGATACCCACGTATCCGGGTGCTAAGCCTATTCGACAGCGTTTACGCCCCGTGCACCCCTGAAAGGCTGCGTTTATCAAAGTGGAAGTTGAAAATTTTCTTAAGGCTGGTTTCATCTATCCCATCCCACTCACAGATTGGGTCTCCAATATCGTCCCTGTGACTAAAAAACAGGGCACCATCAGGGTCTATGTTGATTACTGTGATATTAATCGAGCCTGTCCCAAAGATAACTACCCCACACCCTTCATTGACTAGCTCATTGATGAGTGTGCCGGAAGTGAAATGTACTCATTCATGGATGGTTTTTCTGGTTATAACCAGATTGATATTGCGTCCACTGATTAGCACAAGACCGCCTTTATCTATCCATGGGGCACTTTCACCTATAAAAAGCTCCCTTTTGGTTTGAAGAATGTCGGTGCTACCTTCCAACGTGCGATGTCTTATGCATTCCATGATATTCGACACATCGTGCAACCTTACTTGGATGATCTACCAGCTCATTTAGCTAAACGACAGGACCATCCCACTCACCTTCGCGAGATATTTCTCCACTGTTGACACTACCGCATCCAGCTCAATGCACATAAATGTGTCTTCTACATAGAGTCCGGCAGACTTCTCAGGTTCATCGTCTCCTGAGAGGGAATTCGTCTAGATCCCCTTAAGGTTGAGGCCATTTTGAATCTTCCTCCCCTTGCTTCCTTGCAGCAATTTCAAAGTTTGCAAGGAAAAGTGAATTTTTTACGACGCTTCATTCCAAACTATGCCAAAAAGGCCAAAGGTTTCACGTGGTTATTAAAGCAGGACCCCCCTTTTCTTTGGGATGCCACTGCTCAAGAGTCCTTCGAGTGCCTCAAGGCTCTCCTTGTCTCTACTCCATTATTGCATCCTCCTAATTATCATCGTGACTACACTTTGTGCTCTTTGCCATCTCTTACCGTGCCCTCTCGGTTAGAGGACCATATTCTGGACGAAACCTTGTTCTTTATCAGCACCCTCGATCCCTGGTACCGGGATATCATTGTCTATCTGCAAACATCCTCTTTTCATCCTGATGTATCTAAGGATGCTCGGCGATGGATTCGCCATCAATCTCAACCCTATCGTATTATTGGGGACACCCTGTACCGTCTCGGCGCCGAATTTGTTCTCTGCCTATGTTTAACGTTTGAGGAAGTTGAGCGAGTTTTAAATGACTGCCATTCTGGCGCCTGTGGTGGTCACATGTCCGAATATTCTACTGCTCAAACTATCCTCTGTGCAGGTTACTTTTGGCCCTCCATCTTTAAGGACTACATTCTTGCCATCCGCTCTTGTCACGAGTGCCAAATCTACCAGTGGAAGATGCGTGCACCTCCTGCTCCATTGCACCATGTTGTTACCATTGGCCCTTTTGGAAAATGGTGCATTGATTATATGACCTGTAACCCTCGCTCGACCGGGGGGCATGGGTATATCATCGTTGCCATTGATTACTTCACAAAATGGGCTGAGGTGATGCCCACACTATCTGAAGACAGTCACATAGCGGCGCAATTTTTATTTAACCATGTTATCTCACGTTTCGGAGTCCCTCAGGCTATCATCACTGATCATAGAAAGCATTTCTGTAATAATATGATGACTAAGCTAACAACCCAACTAGGCTTGTGGCATGATAGCTCGACTCCATACTATCCTCAAGCCAATGGCCAAGTAGAAGCCGCCAACAAGGTTATAGTTACAATGCTTCAACGCACCATTGGCATGCATAAGTCTAATTGGCACTTGATGTTGTTCTTTTCCTTATGGGCCTACCGAACTTCTGTGAAGGATGCCACTAGTTTCACCCCCTTCCAACTGGTTTACGGACTGGAGGCTACCCTTCCCATCGAGTGCGAGATCCCTTCTTTGAAATTAACTGTCAAATCACTCCTCGACACTACTCCAGTAGAAGAATGCCTTCTGTACCTAGAACGGCTAGATGAGACTCTTTGACTGGCATCTCTAGCTATTGAAGCACAGAAGAAGAGAGTGAAAACTCACTTCGATCATAATGTTCATCCCCATTCTTTTGTTGAGGGAGATTTAGTGTTGCTCTATGATCAAGCAAATGATAAGCTGGGGGCAGGCAAATTCGAGCCCATGTGGCACCGACCTTATATTGTAAAACGAGTTTTGCAAAAAGGGGCATATGAGCTAATTGACTATGAAGGGAATCCTTTGGATAAGCCCTGAAATGGGCTTTACTTGAAAAAATATTATGTGTGAATTCCATGCACTCTGATTTGTACATACATGTGTTTAGCAGGTGTGTTGTGTGTGTGTGTGTTTTCATTTTTTGGCTTTGTGTGTCGGCATGATTGCTGCTTATTGTGTTTTTTTGCTTCTTGTGTAGATGTCTGGTGCACCTTACGTTGGTTTTACTGATGGTGCCCGCCGAAGTACCTGTAACCTGTCTTCTGCAGCATGGGTGATCTACGATCCTCATGGTGAACTAGTAGACCTTCAAAGTGTTTGTCTAGGTTGTACCACAAACAATGTCCTTGAGTATAGTGCTGTTATTGAGTTACTGGCCGAGGCGATCAATCTCGGTATTCGTACATTGCATGTGAACCTGGATTCTCAGCTTGTTGTCCACCAGCTCAATGGGCGATATTTTGTCAGAGACCATCGGATTTTAAGGTTATATTTACATGTTAAATTGTTAGAAAGGAATTTTGATTTCATCACATATCAACACATTCCACGAAGGTTAAACACGTTAACGATGCATTGGCCAACCATGTATTAGACAGACATTTACGTAACATGTAATCAAAACAACATATAAGAAGCATGTAAAGCACAACAAAGT
>APFE030592365.1:1568-50228 GCA_000404065.3 Pinus taeda | reverse complement strand
ATATATATCGTGTGGCACACCGAGGCACTCAAAAAATAAGTGTATATGTCCAAAGAGTCTGTGTTCTCCATACATCCGAGACACATGTCTCTCAAAAATCATCAGTAAGAAATAAACCTAGGCATCTACTACGGCGGGTTATGCTCCCTATAGCACACCGCCACTCGGGCCACCCGCCTCAATAGGCGGTGAACCCTGGGTTTCATTCCTATTGTGTGGACCTGGAACGCTACGGGAACCTTTTTGACTCCCATATAATCAGGGATCCCTGCCATCAGACCCTTAAGGTTTTCGGCCATTGTCTCCATCTCGTCATCCTCCGGGGGAGCCAAGGCCAATGCTCCAATGCCCCATGCATCCTGCCGCACCTATGGAGCCAACCCAACGGGTCTCACTGGTCCCACATCTGCAATTCCGTAGCATTCATTATTAGGACATATACATGAAAAAATCCAAAAACATCATAAAAAATAAAATGCAAAAATAATGTGATCAAGTGTCTTACCACCATCATCCCACTGCTCTCCAGCAGGCAGCTGCATGTCGAGATCTCCACGGAAGTCCATGCTAGCGTATGGCCAATCCTCGACGAAGATCACTTGGCGCTCCAGCCACTCTTGAAACAGTGTCCCTCACGACAGTGGTTGTCCGCCACCTCCTCGTGGCATGACGTGCGCCCACTGTGTAGCCCTAGTCTCACGTGGTCTGGGCAAATCCAAATCCATGTCCTGCAATTGCAATGCTGGCATCTGCTCCAACATGAGCAGGACTAAGATGGACCCATAACTGAACTGCTTCGTCTCTCCCCGTCGGCAGCGGGTTAGTTGCCTCTTTATATTCGCCGTCACTGTGTCTGCCCAATTAAACGTGGTTGGATTGAGACATTTGAGAGCCAGCCAGAGATGAGTCTTCGAAGCCTCGTGCTAGGCTTGGGAGCCCGCTACCCGTGTCACCATGAATAACATAGCACGCAGGACTACGTCCTCCACTATTGGGATCACCACCCTCCTGCTTGTTGTTTTGCGTGCCCTTGGGAACACTTGAGCCATCAGCGTCTCTAGAGAATCACCTCTGGGTCGCCGCCCCTCTAGAATGGACCTCTCGCCACGACGGGACAACCCAGTCAAAAAATATATGTTTGTAGCATCAAACTCGATATCCCGGCCTTAGATGATGAATTTCCCATTTGTGGGATTCCAGGATCGGATTAGTAGCTCCAGTAAGTCGGGTTGTGATTGAAGGTGTGGAGTGAGGAAGAATTTGAGCAATATGCATGCTCATAATGCATTTCATTACCCCACGTCGGCAAAAGCTTGATTACCATTTTCATCATGCGTTCGTTCTTGCCAGACAAACGCCATTATAGCTTGCATAATGAAAAAAATGAATTAGCACTTCCTTGACAAAATTCAATGCGGAATTAGCATAAAAACATGATTTCATGTCGTCATCGCGTTTGTTTTTAAAACAGACGCGATGACGTAATGATGTTAGTTCTATTTTTTCGCGATCATCATGGAAGTACATCACTTTTCTGCGATGATCGAAGGGCGTTTTGTGTAAAACTTTTCGGCCATTGTAGACCCGATGAGTATAACCACGATGACCAAGCGGCAAAACCCGGTCCAAAAAACCTGCCTAAACTAACACATTTAACGGTCAAATACATAAAAAGGGTGTTGAATTGAAGTGCAGGACGAGGTGTACCTACCTGGACGGAGTTTCAGGGTGAACAATGGATGAATGGGGTCGAAATTAGCTCGCCAACTTTGGTGCTCCAAAATGCTCTACAGTTCAATGAACAGTAACAATGGTAAAAATGAATGGACTAAACCCCTTTTTATAGTAATTTTTGGAAATTAAAAAATTATATTTTATAAATATGGGTTTTGTCCTCATTTTTTCTCACATGGATTTTCAACTATGTTTTTATGTATATTGTTCATTTTATATCAAATAGGTTCACGTGCGATGTGTTTTGTGCAGGGCTATAGGTGGTTAAGTTTCATGTACACTTGATCCATGAGGTCATCTTTACGCTCTTTTCCGACTTGAAAAATGAAAATATTGCCAAGTTATTCCTCTTGAATCATTAAAAGTAAATAAGAGGCAATCGCTTTCAAGCTCTTTTTCGACCGTCTAAAAAACGAAAAGATTGTCGGGCGTTTGTCATTTCAAGCTCGTTATTGGTTACAAAACGACGTGATTTCGGTCACTTTTCTACTTTTTCAAGTCAAAGTCACTAATCATGAAAATTACTCCTCAATCGTAATGGTCGGGCGGTTCTTTCGAGTATCGTTTTATACTTTTTCGGACTCGAGAGACACAAATCTACGAAAAAAGACCCCCTTGGATTTTTCTTTTCCGTGTGTTTTTCAAACTGCCTAAACATGAAAAAGACTTCAAGTTTCACGTATGTCGGACTCGTTAAACCCTGACAACATTGGACTCGTCACCATGACGAGACTCGCGCTTCTCCTCCCTAGGGCTCGTTAAATTATTACTAGGTTGGACTCAACAGCAGGTTTATCATTGATTGTCTATGGTAGCTAGTCACTCTTGAACATTGACACTTCTACTTCTTGTCGGGTTGGGACATCCATACGTCGTCATTTGGCCTTCCGTAGGTTTGGGTTGTCATTTAGCCTCATTCCATTTGATCCATACTGTCTCAATCAAGCCTCTGATCCTTTGGTACCTGAATGTTGCCACCCTCCGGAGTCGTGTCACCGACATGTTCAAGAGTATAATCCTTCTGCAGTTTACGGCTCTGTCTCCTTTTCTGATACTCTGTTTCACCATCTACCACTTGTTCCTTATCTCGTGTCATTTATGGGGGAAATATTATGTCCCTCTTGCGATGGGTAGTCTCCTGTCAACACTAGCTCATCATCCAGGAGATTGGTCTAGAGATCCCCTTTGGTACCTTAGAGCTTGCATGCCTCAATGGCAAGTTCTTCACACCTGACGATCGACTTTCATCATTGGTCGTCGATTGGGTGATTCCACGAGTGTTTGACCTCAGCTTCTTTTTCACACTCTGTGGATTGTGCTAACTAGTACCTTGAGAATCATTGGCATCATAGGTGGTTTCTCTCGTGCTTGTTAACGGTTTCCATCATTGACCGGTAATCAAGCGAATTTCTATCATGCTCGACTTCAACACCCCTATTCGCATGTTAGAATTTGTATTATGGTCGGTTGGGTTCAAGACCTCGAACTCAGATTACATATGTTTGGGCTGCGTGGATAGGTTTTTGGTTACATGACTCGTTGATGGATGGTTGTGACCATACCTTTATCATTATCATGGTCTCATTAGCTAGGTGGCTACATCCACACCACAGGCCTATTCCGTATGTATTTTGGATGGCTACACCCATGCCTAGACTACATGTACTTCAGAGATATCAGTTCGACTTGCGCACAGGTCCTTCCAGATGGTGTTCCGGCTCAGTTGTTTTGTAAAGCATTTCACCCCTCCCACTCTTTGAGGCTTCATACTTTAGGGGGCATCTGTTACACAATAATTTATCACTGCTTTCACTCCTGGTTTTCTCACTGTGTCATGTGTCCAAGTCAAACATGCTTAAGGCAAACAACTGCTCTCCTATGTTGCCAATTGACCCACTTTTCCTAAGTTATCTGCCTCATCGTGGCTATTGGCTTAATAAACGCACTGAAAGGCACTCATGAACAATCCATTCGTGCTGCCAGCGTGGAAGTACACCTGATTCCCACGATGGCCTGATTTTAAGCACCGACGCGGGGCTATGTGTTTCTTTCAGCGATGATCTAACTAGCTGTACTGATCATTAGAGATGTCAGCACTGAACCCCAGTTATGTGCCCGCGATGATCCAAATTGGGCGAATTTGTTCCAACAGTCAACCTTCTAGATGACTCTAGACCTGGTTGTTGGCCTAGTTTATGTCGCCCTTCTCTCCCTAGCATGGAAATTCCATCAATTATGCTACCTTCCTTGATGATAAGCTCTCTCTTCCAACTTTCATGGAGACTCCTTCTCCTATTTAAACTCTCACCATTGATATGCATTGCTATTTTCTGATAGTTGGCTAGTTGAGCAGTGCTGTTAGTGTTTTGTGAGTTTGCTAGATAGCTGGTGTGAGAGTGACAAGTGTGGCATTGTTGATAGCTTGTGGAAGGTTGTGAAGTTCCCTTGATCTTGTGTAAAACTTATGAGTGAGAGAGTTCTTGTATGTTGGGAGAACCATCTCCAAAGAGTGAATGCTTGAAGAACATGATGGCTGGACTCTTTTTGAGAAGGCTTGAGATGTCAAGACTTTGGTTGTAAGCTAACTCTTATTTCATTATTAATGCAATCAATGATGTTTTCCTATGTTTTGTATGTAATGTACTTTATAGCTCATGACTTCTTGAATTTGTGAGTAAATAGTTCGTTTTTGTATCCAGTTACGTGCTTTGTTGTATTTCCTTTGCTTTGTTTTAGGTTGATCACTCGTTGAGGAGAAGGAAGCGGAAGTTGGAGCAGCGCAATGGAACTCCATCAACCACCGGTTGAGGTAGGCCTCCAAATTTAACTGTTTAAGGAAAGCTATTGTTGATCTGTCCGTGCTTGTGACTAGACCCACTCTAGGGCTAGAGGGGTTGCCTTTGTCCGCAGAGCGAACACTTTCTTGCATCACAGGGTCCTTCATTTGAAAATTGAGTTTTGACTAGTTGACCACATTTTTCTTGGAAATGACCCTTGGGAAGTTGTGGAGGAGAGAGTTGGAGTAGAGGAAGGAACCTAACAAAGACTGGCAGTTGTCGAAGGATGGCCAGAGGAATCCGAACTCAAGAAAGAAACAGTTGAGCAACAGAGACAACCGAGTAGAGAAGAGTGCTGACAATCAAGGTAGAAGGAAACAACCAAGTAACATAGTCAGCTAAAAGTGAAAGAGGTGTAGCATACAAGAGAAGGGTGGTAGTTCAAGCGAGAGTAAGACTTAAGAAGGGTAAGGAGAAAGATGAAGAGGAGGTTAAATGTTTGGATACAGGAATGTTTTTCAGAGCCGTTTGAGCATGCTCTGTATCTGGTTGCCTTAATTACATATTATTCTACTATGTTAATGGATGATCGTTCAGGGAATTTGAGCCTGATGTAATGTTATATTGTTGTGGTGTTAATAGAAGACATGGTTACAAGGACATTTGAGAAATCCTTGTGTGATTCTTTATGGTTTTCTAAAAGGAATTAATATGCATGCATATTTCTAATATTTCTCCTTTATATATGTTGAGTGGATCAAAATTGTTACATTTATGAGTTATTGTCATTGTTAGTTCCCTAAGGTTTATCCTAATGCCTGATTCCAATCCCTCAACTAACTAAGGTCATGGAATGCCTTGGGTGAGATGCCTTATTCATCGAGGATAAGGTGAAAATTTTAATGTGGTGCTAGACTACAATGGAGCCTTTGTTGGACCCTATGCCTAAACCCTAGGTCTCAACCAATCTATTATTTTTCCACCAACAAATGGTTTCATTGCTGGGACCTGAAAATTTCAAAAGGGGTCTAGAATATGGTGTCCAGGATCTTTAAGAAGGAACTTAAAGATTAGTGGCATAAACAAGTAGAGCAGTTCTCTCTCAACAAGCTCAGCTTCGTCAACAAAGTATGAAGAAATTGAAAGAAGATATATTGTACACAGAGCTTGTGAGTGATCAATACAAGATATTCTAGTGCAAGTTCCCATAGGAGCTCTACAATTGGTTGTGGAGTCTGCAAATAAAGGGAAATATCAACGGATAGAAAAGATATCAGTGTACCTAGACTCAAGTAGATTTGGTTGAGCTGCATCAACTTGACACTAATCTGAAGCGAGTTGTAGATTTATCGATGCAAACCATATTAGAAGGGTATATTATAGAGTTTGCAGCAGAGGGTCGTCAATCCTTCTCTAAGGCTAAGCCTGTGTTTAAGTTAGGGTTGCAAGGAACATTGTTGAGGGAAGTTTTGTTTTGGATTAAGGTTCTGATGGTAGAAGAGAACTTGTTAGTGTTCCAAAAACATTCAATGGCAGCTTAAAATCCCAATACTGTGGGGATGACCTAAGAGGAGGGATGTTACCTAAATGGGAGCGATGAAAATATTGCAAAAATTGATGCAAATGACTTCCGGAGGGCTAGATATTTGAGGGCACAGACAAGATCGTGGATAGCTGAGGAATGGTAGGAAAGATATATGTAGGAGATTGATAAAAGATGGAGGGGACTACACCAAGCAGGATTGGTGTTGAATAGTATAGAAGGCCAGGAAAGAGAGGGAAGTCATCTCAAGTTGCATAGCAAGGGAGATAGTGCTAGGATAAAGATTGGATCCATCGGACGAGCTGAGATAACGATAGTGGCAAATGATCAGAATAACATTAACAACTCTACCCCTTTAGTGGAAATGGGAATGCCATATGAAATGGGTTGCACGGGCCTCGAGGAAGGCCTAGATGATGATATGCATTTTACCATGACAAGATTATTTTCCGAGAATGATGTTTCATAAAAAATTCGTGATTGGTTTCCTAGCAGCTCAGGTAGTCCCTCCCCCAGCCTTACCCTGGTAATTTATGGCAACCTTGATCATTTTTTATCCAAGTTAATTAAAGTTATAAAGTTTCATAGTGTGTAAGCAACCTACAGGGCTGGTATCATTAGCAAGAAGAGTAGTAACATTAGTACAAATATAAAAGGGTCATCGCAACCTAGTTCTCAAGGATTTATAATTATTCTTCAAGTTTAATCGGATATGGCGGGATCCTTTACCCGATATCCTGAGTTCTTTGGGAGGGGAAATGAAGATGTAGAGAAACACTGGTACTTATGTGAAGCTATCTGGAGGGTCAGACTCTAGATGCTACGAAGCTATTGAATTTTAGACCACACTTTGGGAAAGAACATTGAGATTGTTTATTAAATGGTCTGCATTGCAACATAATCCAATGGTGGATGAAGTCAGCTAGGAGTTTATTAAGAAGTTTAAGCTCCCTCAGACTAACCAACAAGGGTTGTCTGAGTTATGGGAAATCAAGAAGCGGGAAGGAGAGATTGCATGGGAGCTAATGCAAAGCTTCAAATATGCAATTTCTAAGATGAGCTACCTAATAACCCCTAACCATAAATGAGATTGGTTAATCAAAGCATTGCTACCGCTGACTCGCACACCGTTGACTTAGAAAAATATTGATACTCTACAAGATGCTTTAGAGAAAGAAACTTGAATTAAGGCTATGGCTGGATACCCACATGAACCTCGGGGAGGGGAAACTTCCCATGACCCATCTATTTTGGGATCGCAGTATTAGATGATGGATCTAACAAAGAAGCTGATACTTACAACTAGTCTGACATGTACGACTGCATGTATGGTTTACCAACTGCCTCATTGAGGGAATCACACCACGAAGTTCCCAAAGTTATGAGGCTCAAGCACTTCCTTTGTGTCGGCGGGGTCGTCCACATATTTACCCATTGTCGAAGTTGCACAAATTGGTATGCAAGGTACCTACACTGGATACACTTAGTTCCATGCATTTCCAAGCCAGTAGGGTGCAACACCAACGGAGTATTGTGAGGTATGAAAAACGTATGGACATCTCCCCTGCCTTTGTCCAATCCAACAAAAATTATTCCAATGTTCCAAACAACAATTTTTATGAATTTTGTGGTTCACCAACGCTCCACATGGATTAGTGCAGAGCAATAGATGCCTTAGTAGATTGATTGGATCAGTTTTCTTATCAGATTAATGAGACCCCTCGAGGATGAGGAGGTTGAGGAGAAAGGGTAGGAATAACATGAGGTAGAGGTCTAATCCATTGCTACAATTGTGATCAATAGGGTCATGTTGCAAGTGATTTCCCTTTACCAAGAAGACCCTGGTGCTCCTAGTGTAGGGTCAAGACACATGCAACGAATGACTATCCAGAACTGATTGTCAGGTGGGAAGAGCACAACCACCAAAGGGGAGAAAATTTAATTAATGTTGAACCAAGGATGCCTGAGACAAATCCCCTCTCAAACATTAATATAGTTACCTGGGGGGGTAAGAAGACCAGAGATGATTGGGGAACAGTTGAATAACCAAAAATTATAAGGTTGGCCTCACTGAAGTGTTCATACAATCTTCATTAGCAGAAGTAGTACTACAAGGAAGCTTCCGAGAAATTAATAAGTTGACTACAAATGAGGAATCCCAGGGGGAACCGCCAGAGATTTCAAAACCCACGAGCTCAAACCCACCTCAGCTTTATAATCAACCCATAGAGGAATGGTTCAAGCTTCCCTCTCAAACATTAATATAGTTACCAAGGGGGGAGAAGACCAGAGTTGATTGGGGAACAACTGAATAACCAAAAATTATAAGGTCGGCCTCACCAAAATGTTCATACAATCTTGATGAGCATAAGCAATACTACAAGGAATCTACTGAGATTTTTAATAAGTTGACTCTGAATGAGGAATCCTGAGGGGAACAACCAAAGGTTTCAAAAACTTGGAGCTCAAACCCACCTCAACTTTATAATGGACCCATAGCGAAATGGTTCGAGTTATTTCTACATATTGTAAATGATGACCAAATGCTTGGGAAGTTGCGGGAAAACCTTAATATGGATGTAAAGGATGAGGTGATGGATGAAGGATTCATTTCCACTAATTTTCCTAAGAGAAACATATGGATGGTGTGAAAGAATAAGAAGAGAACAGGAAGGGAGTTCTAGATCGATCCTCAAATTACAAGGTTCAAGATTAAAGATACAATGTTAGATCTAGGATCATATTTGAATATACTACTAAGGAACACTTGGGAGTAATTGGGTAGACCTAAGTTGGATTTCTCTCTTATTCAGCTAGACATGGAGAACCAATAGTGTATACTCTCAGTTGGAAGGTTAGAAGAAGTAGAAGTTAACATAGCAGTTGTGAAAACCTATGTTGATTTTGAAGTGATATACATCATGGGGGACAAATACCCCTACCCAGCATTGCTTGGAATAGATTGGGCCTTTGAGAACTATGCGATAATTTATCTGAAGAAGGAGACAATGACCTTTGAAGTAGAAGAGACCAGAGTGATCCAACCCGTAGACCCCTACCAAGGGCCAAGATTCATTGAACCAACAGATGATATAAAAGTTGTAATATTCCTAATAGAAATTTTACAATGATAACAAAGTCATGCGAAGATAATAACACCGAATTCATAGCATAAACTAGAAATATCTCCAAATCCACAAACTTGACAAGATTTTATTAATAATAGTGTTGTGGAACAAATCAGTTGAAGAAAATGCACCCTGGCTTGCACAAGGCAAGCTATAAGCACAAGGTGATGAATACAAGAAAGCTCAACAACTATAATAGCAAGCTCCTCTAGAAAATGGTGTTGCTGCTCCAAAACTACACTATTACTTGAATTCGTCCCCTGATTTTCCCACACTAGAGTGCCTAGAAAATTGTATAAAATTAGAGAGTGCTCATTTCCAAAAACCCAGAAAGGTTTGGCCTATCTCCAAGCCAAAGTTGAATCCACAAATTGGTGCAAATTCATTAGCTAACTAGCAATTTTCCCTACTATAAGAATTAGGATTCCAGGCCTGAATATTACTCGAAAAAATCTATTAAATTATCCATAAACGCCTCTCAATAAGCCCACAAAAACCCAGAAAGGGTTTTGGTTGAATCCACCAATCCCCAGTGACCCCCAATAAGTGCAAATTTCCCAATTTGGCCATAAAACGCCCCAAAAAATTAATGCTTTTGAATTAAGCCCAAATCCACCACTGGAAATCTCTCTCAACTTCGGCTAAATTCTCCCCTGAGGGATACCTCCAATCTTCGACCTTTATCTCTCCTCAACCTTTATTCCTCCAACCCATGTGCACTTCTAGAAATGTAAAATTTCGGCCCCAGGAATTCTCTCAACTCAACCCAGCTAAAATAAATTGCTAATATGCCCAATGGAAACTATAAATTGAGCTCCCCAAATTGCCTCACTAGGGAGACACTCGAAGTTCTCTAAAATGAGGGTGGAATTCCCGCTCGGAAATTCCTTATGCTGAACAACATGGTTGTCTTGGCTAAGCAGTTCAAGAGAAATAATGTTGAATTGTCAAATGATCAAAGATACCAAATGTAGGCCTCCAAGCTCTATTTATAATTGCTAGTCCTCTCCCTTAGTGGTCCCCACCTTCCACTAATAAAATATTACTTTGCCACCATTCTTCATTAAAATAATAATTTCCACTTTTCTCCCACAAAATAATATTTCCTCCTTTTTATTTAATATCACCAAAAATTGGCAAAACTCCTTAGTGAACTTTGCACTCACAAAAATTGGGAACATTACATTCCTCCTCGCAAAAAATTTCTTGTCCTCAAAAAATATCCTGTTGCTCCAAATGTTGGCCTAGCAAATTCCAGGGTCCCAAATGTGCCACTGAACCACTCCTCGTTGTTGAACATCTTGCCATGCTAGTGACGATCCCCATTTCAACAACGAATCACCATATTCCACTGGAATATCTTAATGATCTCCCCCTGTAGAAAGCAGTTTACCCCTGAGGGTAGATGAACTACCAAATCTTGTTGTAACCGTATCCCATGCTATTCTCAAAAGGGTGCCACCATGTTGACGTTGTGCCACTTTGACTATGACAAACTTCCCATCATGCTCAGACTATATCCTCCCCTCTCAAAACCTGATGGTGGGATATCTGTGAAGGCCAAGCTTATCTTGCCCAAACATCTCCATGATGTTAATGTCTACCCATCTTCTTTCAATCTAAATCCTAAGCAGCAACAAGATAAATCTACCTCGCCATACAATGGAGGTCTAAACAATATCCCATACATCACACCCAAGGTGAACTAGATCACTCTCTCCCATGAACCTACTCATCATAGAATAGAGTGTCCTATCAATCAACTCAATCCCTGGATCCCATAACCAAACCTACTGCAACATAGCTCTAACAACTGCTGGAATATGTTTGTTCCTCATCCCTAATCCCTGCATGGAACAGACATATAGGCCCCATATATCATGAATTAATATGATGCATGTTAAACTGCCATGTGCCCGCCACTCCATAGTACCAATGACTGTTGGAAGCAACATGTGCCAAATAACTACCCCCTGAAGGCATCCAATAGATGGGTATTTGATAGTCACAATCAACTTAGTGTATGCAAACCCATCCTACTCCCACCAACCATCACCACTAAGTCTGCCATCCACCCTCTCGATAGCGTGCCAATACAATGTCTAGAGGTCGGACACATATTGGAAAGTTTCCTCAATCGTACACAGTATCCTCTGCTCATGCATGGTCCTGACATGCCCTATGGAAAGAGTGACACATGTCTCCCTCATGACCCACTCGCAAGGCATAGGCTTGCTAATGAACGATATTTCACCTTGCAAATGATCACTTCATCCCCCAACTTGTGGTTATCAACTCGTGCACTGACCTAATGCCACCATTGAGAAGTCTCTCCAATAGTGCGTTGAGTGTCATCCCAATATGTCGAGTGAGCTCCCTGTCCCTAGATGCTCACACCTAGAGTGTCAAAGGGCAATAGCCAAATCATTTTTGCCTATAAGTGATGTATAAGAAGGATAAGCATGTGAGTCCCCATGGATACCATCGAGTATCTCTCATCCCTGTCCCTGTCTATCCTGGGTGAAGTACACCTGAAAGTATGCCTGGTGTCTCCATCCATAAGTCTACTTGGAGGCAACCCTCCAAGACCTTGTTGTGCAACACCATATGCCCCTGCATCCCACCGAGTATCCTTGTAGTCCTCGACCTGGCATTGTACCCTACAGCCTATCCTTGTACACCACTGGATACCCCATGCTACTGATGTACCATCTTGTACCATCTTGTATCTTACCTGTGTCATTGTATCTAGCTCTCCCCATGTGTATATGATGCAATGTGAGTCGCTCAATGCAAGCCAACACGCTACATCAGACAACCATGCATCTCCATGCTCCTCTGTAGGCCACTACTCATCACTACATTCCTCTATACAACATTGGATGCTAGGTTCTAAAATTGGGCCTGTATGCAGCAAGTTGCATCCCTCTGCATAAGACTAGACTCTACGGCATATCCTTTTGCACCCCTGCGTACCACTGCCTACTGTCATACCACGCTATATCATTTGCCATTCTGAATGTGCCAATGCATCCACCACTCTTCTAGTAATCCCTCCATGATGTGGGCTACATATCCCCATCTTCCCTAAAAGACCTGAGCGGTATGACTCCTCACATACCAATGAGAATGACATTATTGTGTCTATGCTCAGTAGCTCCAGTGTCCAATATACCAATGAGAGAGCACCATCTCCATGTAATGCCCTATCCAGTGGTCTTCCAATGCCACCTCCTCCTACCAACTCCTGCTAGAGTAGGCTAATCAGTCTGTGACTGCATGCACAATTAATATGCCATGACAACTCATGAAACATGCATGCTCCTCTGCCAATCCACCCTGTCACTAATGCTGTGAGGAAATTTGAAGGGGATATGAAAAGGTTTGTGCACCCAACCACTGAGTCCATGATGTAACTGCTACCATGACCTACTGACTCCCTGATGTGATGGAGAATACCACCTGGATCCCAACAACAATATGTCCCTCAAGCCCCTTGGTAATCCATAGCCTTCGTTGAGTTGTGGCCATGGATGCATCTAACCTCCTAGCCAGCTCCGCCAAATACCAACTCAATATCTCTCACCATCCAACCCCAAGGGAAGGATTGAGAGCATAAACTCTCGTACATGGAACTAACCCTCCATCTTACCAAGGATGCACCTTGCGCAACTCATGTTGCCTCATCTCACCATCTTGGTCAACACATAAAATATGTCGAGGTGACTCTGCCTCTACCTCTCCAATGTGTAGTGGTAACATGCTAGTGCTAATGGCCTGTAATGTCCGTTTAGGGTTGCTCCATCGCTCCAATGTGCACTCCAACTGAACCATTAGGGAACCCAACCGTTCCCTAACGCGAGTTAATTTGGTCGCTGACTCAGCACAAACTTCTATCGTGCCCTTCAACTCCTCCTTTTGTTGTAGAATGCCCTCTCCACTATTGTGGCCTTCTTTCTCAATGCTAGAAGGCTAGCCCAGAACTAATGAAACTGTGGAGGGAGGTTATCCCTTGTAAATTCAGTCACTGCTCTGGACCCCTCCGTCTCTTCTAGTACCTCCTTAATGACAAGTATGCCTCCACGAACCTCATCAACCTACTATGGGAAGTTATTGTCTAGAAATGTGTTCATAGCATTGGGTACATCATCAACTATTGGCATCTCATCAATAGATGGCCCTCCAAGTGTATGCTCTACTCCCTCAACCGAGGTGTCAGCTAGAGCTACCAAAGAGGCCTCCAACAATGGTGACTCCTGCACCACACCAGGTATATCGATGTGCCCCTCATCATCATGTGTGTCCTCCTGCTCAACCTCCTCCTCGAGCTTCTGACATCTAAAGCCTGGTCTCCACCAGTAGAAATGCCTCTTGGTCTATTCCTCTAGCTTTCCTCATTCTATCCACTCCCTTTGAGGGGGTCTAGTGTCCTCTCGGTCAAATATCTCCACAAGCCTCTGTGTGAACTCTTTGTAGGATGTGATACATACATGACCCAAAGGGGTCAAACCTCGGTACCACCATTCCATAGCATCTCCATCCAAGTGCAAAGTGGCATCTCTAATAGGGTTTGCCTCCCTCATGGGGTTTAGCTGAAAATATGTGTCAAATTCTTATACCCATTTTCTGACAGAAATCCTAGCTGAACCATTAAATTGGGTGAAGGTCATTTTTCCCTCAATGATACTGACTCTCTCTGAAGCCATGGGTTTGTCTATAGTTCACCCATCACAGTGCATACATGCCCAAATCTTCCATGATCTAGATGGCTACTTCACAACTGGCCAAGATCATGCTCTGATACCACTGTAATATTCCTAATGGAAATTTTACAATGATAACAAAGTCATGCAAAGATAATAACACAATTTTTTTTTTTAAATGCACACATAAACTAGAAATATCTCCAAATCCATAAACTGGCCAAGATTTTATTAATAATAGTGTTGTGGTACAAATGAGTTGGAGAAAATCTACTTGGCTTGCACAAGGAAAGCTACAGGCAGCAGGTGATGAATACAAGAAAGTTCAACAACTATAATAGCAAGATCCTTTAGAAAATTGTGTTGCTGCTCCAAAACTACACTATTGCTTCACTTCGATCGCTGATTTTCCCACTCTAGAGTGCCCAAAAAATTGTATAAAATTAATGTAGTGCTCCTTTCCAAAAACCCAGAAAAACCCAGAAAGGGTTTGGCCTATCTCCAAGCCAAAGCCGAACCCAAAAAATGGTGCAAATTCCCCAACTAACTAACAATTCGCCCTACTATAAGAATTAGGATTTCATGTCTAAAAATTGCCTGAAATTTTTTGTAAAATTATCTATAGACTCCTATCAATAAACCCACAAAAACCCAGAAAGGGTTTTGGTTGAATCCTCCAATCCCCGGTGACCCCCAATAAGTGCAAATTGCCCAATTTGGTGAGAAAACGCCCCACAAAACTAATACTGTTGAATTAAGCCCAAATCCACCACTGGAAATCTCTCCCAACTTTGGCTAAATTCTCCCCTAAGGAATAACTCCAATTTTCGACCTTGATCTCTCCTCAACCTCTATTCCTCCAACCCATGTGCACTTCCAGAAATGTAGAATTTCAGCCCCAAGAATTCTCTCAACTCAGCCCAGCTGAAATAACTTGCAAATATGCCCAATGGAAATTCTAAATTGAGCTCCCCAAATTGCCTCACTAGGGAGACACTCGAAGTTCTCCTAAATGAGGGTGGAATTCCCGCTCGAAAATTCCTTGTGTTGAACATCACAGTTGTCTTGGCTAAGCAGCTCAAGAGAACTAATGTTGAATTGTCAAATGATCAAAGATACCAAATGGAGACCTCCAAGCTCTATTTATAATTTCTAGTACTCTCCCCTGGTGGTCCCCACCTTCCACTAATAAAATATTACTTTGTTGTCATTCTTCATTAAAATAATAATTTCCACTTTTCTCCCACAAAATAATATTTCTCCTTTTTATTTAATATCACCAAAAATTGGCAAAACTCCTTAGTGAATTTTGCACTCACAAAAATTGGGAATATTACAAAAGCACCTAGGGTCTTGAATCATCTATACTAATGATAGCAGGGAGAAGAGAGGATTACAACAACTCAACAATAGGTGGATCAATCAGCTAGAGGAGCATTCAAAGCTCGGAAGTTGGATCTAAGGCTGCCTCCAAAGACTGGTAGCAAGGGAGACATGAGACCAACACCAAGCGTTGCACTACAATCCATCGGCTCAATTGGGTTCGTATTGAGGTATGGGAATTTCCTATTTTCAATGGAATAGGTCCTGTTAATTATTTTCTTAATGAATTTTATGCAACCATTCCTGAGGAATAGAAAGTGCCTTATTATATGTCACTTTGCAAGAAACATCAGCAAGGTGGTGGGGTTCTCACCACAACCATCTCTGATATGGAAGGAAATTAAGACTACAATGAGGGTTAGATTTGAGCCTTCGAAGAATTCTCCACAAAATTTGCCAAAGTACTGAGGGAGCTTTGAACCTCAACAACGTATGCAAGCTTGTGAGGTCAGGTGGACCCACAAAGGACTTTTAGAAGACCTGTGGGTACACTACTTTGTACACACTCTGGTAACAATTCTGAAGGCATTGTATGTACAGGAATAAATAAAGAGACAGAATGGTGATTGGAATTGTGTAACAACCCAGTTTATCAGTGAATTTTCCTTCACAAATATTGATGAGAGGATGAAAATTGTGTTGCAAGATGTCATAAGAGTTTCTCTCTATAGGACAGCTAGTGGAGGGATGTATAGACCAGCATTTTTCTGAGCACATATACAAATCCAAGTTCCATGAAGTCATACCTTGCGGAACAATAGACCAAGAGCCTTATGAAGATGAATTGGAGGAATTAAGGCATGTAACGTTCAAAGAGACTGAAGGATAATAATGTGTTGAAGATGGGTCTATGACCAATGGTCCACAGTTGCTACCCTTGAAATTGTGGAAGCATAACATTGGCATTGAAGAAAATTTGAAGTTAGCCTCAATTGGAGATTATTGGGATGATCAGAGTACCAAAGAGATCTTCAATCTGCTACGAGAATATGAAGACTTGTTCCCTGCATCAGTTGCAGAGATAAAATGAATTAAGGTGGAGCTAGGAGAGATGAAGATTGTAGTTAAGCCTGATGCAAAACCAGTAAATCACTGGCCGTATAGGCTAAACCCAAGAATCAAAGAAAAGGTGAAAAAATAAACAGATAAGATGTTTACAGCAAGGCTTATTTTTCAAGTAGATGAGGTTGAGTGGCTCAGCCCAATTGTAATCCAAATTAAAAAGAGGTAGAAGAGATCCAGGTTTGCATGGATTATCGAAGTTTGACTAATGTTTGTGTTCATGATCCTTTCCCCACACACTTTAGTGACGAAGTGCTAGACAATGTGACAAGGAATGAATCCTACTCTTTCACAGATGGATTTTCTAGATACCATCAGGTCCAGATTGTAGAAGAGGAAAAGAAGAAATCTACATTCACCACTAAGTGGGGATCTTATGCATATCATGTCATGTCGTTTGGACTCAAGAATGCACCAGTGGTATTCTCAAGGATTGTAATTGTTATGTTCAGAGATTATATTCACTAGTTTATGAAAGTTTATATAGATGACTGGACCATCTATAGTCCACCGAAAAGCATTGTAGTATGCTTCGGGTGATGTTTGATCGATGTAGGCAACTACAGATCTCTTTGAACCTAAAAAAGTGCATATTCGTCGTCCCTTTTGAAACACTTTTGGAGCATATTGTTTGCAAAGAGGGAGTATCTGTTGAACCCAAGAAGATTGCGATGATCCTGAACATGACCCTGCTAACAAATGTTTGACAATTGAGGTCTACCCTTGGTCACACATGATACTATAGGAGGTTCATCCCAACTATGCCTTGATCACAGCTCCCTTAGAAATTTTTTTAAAGAAAGTTGAAAGGTTTGAGTGGACAAATGCTTGTGAAGTCACTTTCAATGTGCTAAAAGAAAAATTGAAGAGTTCACTGATGTTCGCATTGATGCATTGGGTATTTCTTTGGGGGTCATTCTAGCTTAGCCCGGGGAAGGAAATCTTGATCACCCCAATTATTTTGCTAGCAGGAAGTTATCTACAAAAAAGAAGAACTATACCACAACTGAACAGGAAGTGCTTGTGATGGTATATTCATTACAGAAATTCCAGCCTATCATTTTGGGGGTCTGTTAAAATTTTTCACCGACCATTCTACCCTGAAGTACTTAGTGAATAACTTGTACTGGAAGGAAGTATTTGTAGATGGTGGCTACTATTTTAGGAATTCACATTTGAAGTGATTGTTAAACCTGGAATACTGAACGTGGGCTTGGGTCATCTTTCTCGATTATATTCAGGCAAAGTTGGAGGGTCATTAGATGATCAATTGTTAGATGTTGATTTATTCCAAGTTGAATCCATACCATACCATATGGAGGACATTGCAGCATTTCTCGCCACTAGTAAGTGCCCAGAGGAATACACAACGATACAATGAAGACACATGGTGGTTCGAGCTACATATTACTAATTTATCGCGGGATAGCTGTATAAGTTGGGCCTTGACCCAATATTGCGAAGATGTGCCCTAGACCATGAGAGACTAGATATATTATGGAAATGTCATTCAGGAGTTACGAGTGGCCATATCAGAGGGAAGGCTATAGTGAGGAAAGTATTGCAAGAAGAACTTTGGTGGCCAACACTTTTCATAGATTTGAAGGAATATGTAAAGAATTGTGATGTCTCTCAAAGGACGGGGAAGCCCTCCCACCGGGATGAACTTCCTTTACAACTAGTATGGGCCCTCCAATCATTTGAGAAATGGTCAGTCAACTTTGTAGGACCTATCAACTTACCGGCAAAGCAATCACATGTTAGATAAATCATTATTGCCATTGACTACCTCACTAGATACATCATTACCACCACTCACTACCTTTCCAGATGGGCTAAAGCTGCAATAGTTTGAGACTAGACAATAGATACTACCACAATATTTATCTTTGAGAACATCATCTCTTGATTTGGGTGGGACCGAAGCCTCATAATGATAAGGGGACCCACTTCATTAATGATACAGTTACTTCCTTGCTACAAATATTCATGATATAGAACCACAAAATTAGTCCATATCACCCTCAAGTAAATGGTATGGTGGAAGCATTCAACAAAATCATCGAGAGGGGACTCACAAAAATTTGCTTAGCCAACAGAGATTATTGGGATGAACGGGTACCAACAACACTAAGGGCTTATCGTACTACCACCAAGAACTTGCACAGGTATACACCATTTCAACATATGTATGGATGGGAATTCATGATACCTACTGAGTTTATCATCCCCAACCTATTTATTACACATGCCACTCAAATGACAGAAGATGAATCAATTTTAAAGCGATTAGAGGAACTCTGGGAGCTAGATGAAGCTAGATTTCTGGCCGAATTCCACCAAACTTTTGAAAAGTGGACATATAAGGCATGGCATGATAGACAAATCAAACGGAAATCCTTTACAGTGGGAGGACATGTTCTTCTCTACGACAGAAAGTTCTTAAAGCATCCTGGGAAGCTCCAAATGCATTGGTTGGGACCATTCATAGTCATGGAAGTGAAATAATCAAGGGTTTTCAAGCTTGCACAGATAGATGGAATCCTCATGCCTGGTTGGGGGAATTGTGCATGCCTGAAACCTTTCCATGACTCAAACAAATCTACACCAAGTTGAAGGTTGATATCTGAAAGGGGATCGTAGGTAGGTAGGTAGAGTCAGTCAATTTTCTCCTTATTTCCTTATCCTTAATAGTCAGTTGTGTTAGATAATGTAGTTGGTTAGTTGCTTCAGTTACGTTAGCCAAAGACTAAAGTACCGTCGGTCTTTTAGCTGTGGGAAAGTTAACCCCACTACAACTTCTTGTGGTTGGGGGAGTGGCATGTGTTAGTCATCATATCCGTAATAATTATGCAATAATTCCCTATTTCAACTCGAGCTTGGGCTAAATATTTTTCGTAATATCCTTGACATGCTTTGTTAATCAACTCCTAAGCATCTAATATCATCACACCAATTATCCATAATTTTTTCCCTCCTTTTTTAGTTTTTTCGCCATCTGAGTCATATCTGGATCAACTATCTTTATAGATGCCACGGTTGGGAGTGAGTGGGGAAATTTAACATCTTAATTAGTTAACAAGTCTAATCAGAAACATTGTGTCAGGCTTTTCTATTTAATTTGCATGGATGTGATAAGTTTCCAAGAAAGAAAAGTCGAGGTGGTAGAGTTTCCCAATCTGGAGTCTGTATTTGCATCCAATTTTAATTGTTCCCAACCTAAGTTTAAGCCCCTTGTCTTCTTAATTTATCATTGTCGCTCTACAACAATGATGAAGGCTATCATCTTTGTTCCATATGTTGAACCAGATAATAGGATTACAAAGAGAGGGCCTTTGTATGGCAAGTATGACAAAGCTCATCTCGTCGACAATGACCTCTTGGATTCATTCCAATTTCCATCACTAAAGAGGGAGGTATACACAAAGCTGATTACCAAAGTTGTCAAGAGCCAATCCGTGAAAGTTGTTGAAGATTTCAGGGGAATTCATAGGTTGACATTATTGAATTTGAGTAACCTTTATGTATTCGAGACAATAGGAACAACGATGCAATGCATGAATTTCCTTGTTAGCATAATGAAAATCGGATAAAGAATACCCCATTCATGTGGTGATATACAAAGACTCACAAACCTATATGTTTTTGGCGTCGCTATCTCAACTGTGTTTCAAACGGATTCCAAGCCGAGGAAGAAAACAAGTCACGGTAGTTATCATAACTAGTATGACATAAGGTGGGGAGGAAAGGGTGGTCTGTTTGAGCCAATCAATAAGACCAACATCAAATTCTCTTGCTACATAATCGTTGGGAATATGATGCGACAGTTTTCGAGAGGGGAATGCATGTTGGACACTATTTCGGTTGCAGAAGCTTGTGTACAAGGCATGCAATTGAATTGGTGTAGTTTCTTGCTACAAGAGCTCTTTGACACCTACAAGGATGTGTATAAGCGGGCCACTCATTTTATTTATGGATACCTTGTTGTTGCACTAGCTATGTGGAAGTGGTGCCCAACAGAGGATTAAGAAATGGTGGTCATTACCAGAGAACAACCCCTGGCTCTGAAGTATTTTCCATGGCATACATTTGGAGAATCTACAACAAAGAAATCAACAAAACATCCTTTTTTGGCTGGTATAAAAAGATGGTGGAAGTCACCATGGCCAACCCACAAATCCAGTCATCGCTCCTTGATAGCTACTCAAAGGATATCTAGTTTAGCATCGTCCATGGAAACAATTGGTTACATCCGAGTTGTGTTAATCCTAACACATTTTAGATGCACGACCAAAATTTTATGCTCACAGAAGATGCTTTCCACCTAGAAGTCTTGTCCTGGTCGAGAGTTGTTGGGGAAATTCAGGAGGTACATTGTTATTATATGTTTGAGAAAATGGTACGTTAGCCATTACCAGGAGAAAATCTAGTAGCGTCACGAAAGAGGATGGATGAGGAGACATTGAACCCGGTCATTAAATGGCTCGAGATGTAGACACAAACCTTGCATGAGATTATGGAAAATCTTGGCGTCTCAGTAAGTCCTTTCCTTACTTCTTCTAAATTCTATAGTTCAATACCACCTGGTTCTTTGGCCGGTAGCCATTGCGGTGGGACCCCACTCTCAATCTAAACCAATAATTCCAAATCATTGACCTCTAGCAGGGCCCAAAAAGAAGTCCAAGACCCCTTCAACCCAGGTCATCAACTTCACTGATGAAGAACCACATTCCCATGCCAACGCACCCATCATCGAAGAAATTGCAACGTCCACATCCCTTGCATCACCACAGTCGCAAAATACATCCCCGCGCATAGCCTCCATCTCCGCCACCATTTCAGATATTTTTCCATTTAGAACCATGCCTAGAACAAAAATGAAGATGGAGGTCAACTCTATTACCCATTCAACCACTAGACACATGAATGGGATGCTCACAACCCACATTGCAAGCATGGAGACTGTTCAATCTTCCATGTTAACTTTGGTATCTGATTCAGGTCCACTCACAATCACGAGGTAGTTTACTAGCCCTCCCTTTCTGAGTTCCACCATGTTCCCTACATTTCCCATCCACATTAATCCCATCCCCTCAGCAATACTAGAACCCCAACCCCAACCCGTTCACACTAATCTGCAAATAGATGAAACTGCCCAAAGAAAGACATCTCCCCAAGGGCATTCTGAAAAATCAGTTGCCAGTAGAAAATTGTTGCAAAGTTGATTCCCAATACCATCCACAATGTCCCCAAAGGATCTCGAGGGCTAGTCCTCAGCCCAATTGTTTAGTTTCATCCAGCATGATGCATGCCAAGAAGAGGCGTTGCACACCATTATGGCTAATGAGCATGAACAACAATAGTAGTAGATCCTCACCTTGGCAACCAAATGGGACCAACTTCTCTAGGAGAAACAAGACCCCCAAGGTTAGCTTGAGAATATTATAGGGAAATTCCATGATCTATGGCATGCGGTCACTGATATAATTACAGAGGCCCCAAAATAATTCTCGACCTGCACTATTTTGGAATGTTGTGACAATGTTAAAGTCGCATGTGTTCAACTAGTCTCGACTAATCAGGAGCTCAAAAGAACTATTGGAGCCACTCAAAGGGTACAGTCACATCCAGCCACCCAGTGTGCTAGTGAAATTGACCAGAATATTGCAGAAGCAGCAGGCCTCAAAGACTCTATCATCAAGGCCACAGAGGAAGCTCAAGGCCTTTTGGCACAAGTTCATCACTAGTCTAGATTTTTGGCGAAGAGGAATCTATTGGTTTACCCTTTACAAAGTAGTGTTAATCACTTGTTCAACTAAGAAATGGGTATCTGTGACAAGAACCAACGGAAGGAAATTCTGGCACCGGTGGACGTCCTTGAGACTCAAATACAATGAATTGAAGATGAATCAGCCAAGACGAAGAAGATACTTCGATACCTTAAACCGCTAGTGCATGCTCACTTGGAGACACTACAGTTAATCAATGAGGAAAAATATATGCAGTGGAACACTCTCTTGATGACACGCCCTACAAATCCTACTGTCGAGCTCACAACACAATTCCTTGAGCAAGAGGGAACTCTGACAATCCAATGGAAAACAATGCTTCATGCATTCATGAAGTTCAGAAATGTAGCCATGGAATCCGTTATAGAGTTGCATCCTTCATTGGAAGGAACTAGCCAAAGAGAAGCAACACAAGAAGGAATAAGCAGTAGAAGGAAGCACCAAAAACAGTTGTAGCACCACTAGCATCAATAAAGGATTTACTCAAGGATGAGTCAAGGAACTATGGTCAGGGCCTGGTTGGTCCTTTGTTTGAAAGTCAATTTCTGACCCATTGACCACATTTTGCCTAGAAATGATAGTTGGCAAGTTGCGGAGGAGACAACTGGAGCAGAGGAAGGAACTCGGCAAAGATTGGAAGTTGCAGAAGGATGGCCAGAGGAATTCAGACTTGAGCAAGAAACAATTGAGCAATAGAGAGAGTCGAGCAGAGAAGAGAATTGACAATCAAGACAACAAGAAATAACTAAGTAGCAGAGGGAGTCGAAAGGGAAAGAGGCAGAGCATTCAAGAGAAGGGTGGTGACTCAAGCGAGCGTGAGACCTAAGAAGGGATAGGAGAAAGCTAAAGAGGAGGTTAGATGTCGGGATACAAGAATGTTGTTGTGGAGTCGTTTGAGCCCGCTATGTATTTGGTTTCCTTGATTAGATATTACCCTACTATGTTGATGGATGATCAATGTGGGGCTTTGAGACTGATGTAATGTTATATTGTTGTGGTGTTAATGGAAGACATGGTTATAGGGAAATTTGAGCAATCCTTGTGTGATTCTTTATGGTTTTCTAAAAAAAAAATATGCTTGCATATTTCTGATGTTTCTCCTTCGTGTATGCATAGTGGATCCAAATTGTTATATTTATGAGTTATTGTCATTGTTAGTTCCTTGAAATTTATCCTAACGTCTAATTCCAGTCCCTTTACTAACTAAGTTCATGGCATGCCTAGGTTGAGACACCTTGTTCGTCTAGGATAAGGTGAAAATGTTGGCATGGTGCTAGACTACATCGAAGCCTTTCTTGGCCCTTATGCCTGAACCCTGGGTCTCAACCCATCTATTATTTTTTCACCTACAATCTTCGACTTGGTTTTTTTCCAGAACATCTCCAGTTAGGTTAATCATGAGTTTTTTCTCCAAAAATTTCATGGATTAGGAGATACGTGTGTTTCTTCCAAGCATAAATTTCTTGTTGTGGTTGTTGGAAAACATCAACCTGAACAAAATAGCTAGTTAGTAGATGAAACAATTCCATCCTATCCTCATATGGTTTCATGATAGATTAATCTACTGTAATCAGATCTTGAGTTGTTTTTCAACTAAGATCTTCCAAAAATAAGAAAACATAACATCTTTTAAATTTGTCCATAACTTTGACAGTCCATATTTGGGGGAATTGGTTCCAATTAGTTCCCTTGTCTCTCTATATAAAATGTATGGAATGAGGGTAGGTTAGGGAGAGGAGGCATCATCATTATCAGTATATGCATCTTGTGTTTCCATTTCCAAATCTAATAAAATCTTCTATGAGTTCATGGTCCATTTATAAAATAGTATGTGAACTCTAATTATACAAGATCCCTACTAAGGAGGAATGGCCCTCCTCTTTAGCAGGGGTCATTGTGTCTGTAGAGGTAGCATAATTTTCTTTTTTACTTCATTTTCGGGTTATGCTAATTTAGTTCTTATTATAATTTCAATTATAATTTTTATGGATTCTTTCTAATACATTGTTATATTTGTTGGTTAAACTAGCTTGTAAAGTATATCATATAGATTGCTCATGTGTCGACATAGTTTCTTTTGGATCAATTCTTACTGAGTTTTATTATCATTATTCAGTTGTTGCCATTGTTACAGGTCCGTGACTATTGATAGAGATTCTTAGTTTTTGTTACATTTAATACATTTGTTTATGCAATTACTTAGTGGATTGATCTTGTTTGAATGACTAGTTGTGTGAGGTTGTGATTGAATGATGATGTGTGACAAAAGGATTGATTTCAAGGAGTGTTGTTTTTGTTTCTTGTGAGAATAATTTTGATGAATGAGTGTTATTTTATTCTACAGGTGTGGTTTCCATTTCCAACATAGCGTGCAGTCAGTTATGTTTATGCAAGCAAGGGTTTGATAGTGTGAATTTTTTGGATTGATTTCCATTCTTCCAAGTGTGAAGAGTCGCATTAGCTTTTAGGTAGATCAAATGCTAATTTCTTGTAGAATAAATCTTAGCATTAGTAATTATTCAGTGTCATTTATAAATTATTTCTTGCATATACTTTGCAATTTTACCTTTAAATAAGAAAACTTACCCTAATTGATAATTTATGTCTAAGAAAATTGACTTGTTTTACTAAGACAATTAATTTTCCCAACACCTACTACTAGAACAGATTGCAAAATTGCAGAAAGCTGGAAAAACAGCCAAACAATCAAGAAAGCTCCATTCCTATTTTTCCTAGTCGTTAATAGCTAATCCCCCTCCTGCATGAACATCATGAAGAGTGCTTCCTGAGCATATAGTGCCCCAACTACTACTCAAGGTGGATAAAGACAAATTTGAAACTCACTAGTGGAAGACAATAGTTCAATCCATAAGAGAATTTGGTGTTGATAGAATGGAGGATGAGATGAATAAAATGAGGGAATAAATGGCCTTGATAGGCCTAGATAAATCAAATATGAGGGAACTTGGCCCTAATATATTTGTTGAAGTCCATATTAAAAAGTAGACATCCATTAATAACCAGTCAATATTCCACTAGTTTTCTAGGACACTTTTTCAGGTACATGATTCATCAATGATCTAACATCTTGAAATTTCATATTCCCCCTCAAGCTAGCATACAAGTACACCTTTCACCCTTCTATGTATTAAGTGGTTTATTTTACAAATTTCTCATACATAACTCCATGCATCATTGCACTACAAAATGTATGCCTAAATAATAGGTCTTACAGCAAAGTAACCTCAAGCTAGCATATGAGTACACTTTCCATCTTTGTACTTATTCAAGTACTTCATTAGACAACTTGATCCTTCATTCTCTTTATGTGTGAGAGGGATGACATCATGTGCTACTACGATACATCTATGATTGAAAAATAAGTCTTACAAAAACCCTGGGGAATAAGCATTGCCTCTAGCTAGGATTTACATATTGAATCAAACACTCTAGGGTGTTCATGCACTATTTCCCTTAAATAGGCTACATTACATGAGAATACCATGGGGAAAACCATGGGCTACAAAATCATTGAGCTCATAAATGGTCATTGATAAATTAACTCTATGACCTAATAAATTTTATTGATGGGCCTCAAAAATAGGTAAAACATAAGGCCCACCAAACCACTCCTAGGAACATAAAGCTCACAGTAAACCTTCCTTTTTGCACTTAATACCACTTTCCTAACTTAATGAATTCTTAGGAGATTCAAGGATATTTTTCATGATTTATGTGCCTAACATGACTATCATCTAGGATATTAAGGCGACTTTGAAAATATTTTGAAGAGATCATACCAGATATATTCATGGGGCCCTCCCCCTGCTACAAAAGATTTGACCTTGATTGGATGAGGACATTAATGCTCCTTCTTGTTGTTGCATGGTGACCCAAGAAACATGATCCAATATTTTAGGGATTTTGGAGGGAAAATAGTCCTCTCTTCAAGGAGGATGTCCCCTACCCATATTATATCAATAAAGGGCTCGAGAAGCCTAATAGAACAAGTAGGAGCAACAAAATATCAACATAAAGCATTACGACAAGTTTTAGAGTTCAACTTTTGCAACTTTTGCCATTTACAAGCAACTTTTTAGTTAATGGAAGTGATCTTTGATTCCAGCTCTTAGTTTAGATGATTCTTAAGGGTTATAAGCTTCCTTTGGTTAGGTCCCACCCCAGGTGCTTAAGATCCCTCTAGTACCTTTTTTGTTCATGCAATTTTTATCTCTACAATTTATTTCTAAACATTACTTTATGCATGATTATTTAGCTAGTTTATGAACAACTTTTTATTGCACATTAGCTTAGAACTAGGTGATGATATTTTTCATGGTTACATTGTTGAAATAAAAAAATTATTTCTATATTTGGTTCACTTTCTTTGTTTCTATTTCTTTGTGGTCCATCATTCATTGTTTATAATTTTTGTTTATGCACATTTCCTTGCTTTGCAACTACATGAAACCCTAAATCCTTGCATCATGTTGGATTAACCCTGCCACAAGCTATTGTAATGACTTGGATATGTGTGCTTTATCATTTTAGAGCCTTTCCTTAGCTTCTTTTCTTTCCAACCTTGCATTTAGCGTATTTGCTTGCTTGTTGGATTGTATCATGTATCAAAACAAGGATTCATGTAGCAGTTTGTAACTCACCTACAAAACTCGCTCAATTTTGCACCGAACTCATGATTTTCCTTCTTTGATGAATTAAAATGCTCTTGGAACCCTAAGAATAGAATTTAGAGGAAGAGAGACCATGTAGATTCCTTTATTTTAATTGTTGTATGAATTACTTCTTTCCTACATAATTAGGGTTTATTGTTTGCAAGATTTTATTTTAGAAGTGTTTGATTTTCTTGCAAGATAGAATAAGTGTGTTATCACTTCATTGTAAATAGAATAGTTTGCCTTACTTTATTGTAATTAACCTAGATTTACTTGTTATTTTTCATTTCTTGGAATTTCATTTTTTATGTAGTATAGAATAGTTATATTAGTCTCTATACAATTAGATTTCACCCAAAATGATGACCAAGATTGGTTTGATCCCTTGGAAGACCCCTATATCAAACCCACCATCCAACCATAGAATAAGGTTTTTGTATTATAAATATTTAGAGAATGTGAGCTTGTTCATTATCCTCACCACGGAGGGCATCACAAGCACATAATGGAAGATGTTGAAAATGTACCATTCAACTACATAAATAGGTTATATTTCATCATTTTTTTAATATTTAATAATATTTATAATCATTTTTACCATTTTCTTTTTAAATTCAAATTTTAAAATTTATAATGATTCCGTCATTTTCCTTGTTACATTTATACTCCCATCGATTCAAATTCAAATATTAGCAATGGAGAGAAAGAAGAGGATTATTAGTAATGGATTATTGTTCACGTCAAGGTATGTTATCCTCCATTTTTCTTAATAATTCAATCTATTGCGTTTCACTTATTTATTTCCTACATAGCGTGATGGATGGGTTCTATCTATCGTTGTGTAATCTATTTGGGATATTTGGTTTTTAGCCCATCAATCTAGCTTCAAATATATATATATATATATATATTATATTATATTATATTTTTTAATTTCATACCTTTTAAATAAACAAATTTTAATATTATTTTTATCTTTTATATACCAACGACTGTGCCAAAATATATATGTAGATGCATTTAGTTATATAAAAACAAACATAATTCAGCTATCAACAACAAACACCCAAACACTCTGTAAGAGAGAGAATATTCATAATGCATGAACTTTGGTAAGAAGAAATATTGTATTATATACTATATATATATTATATATATATATATATAATACAATTTTTGGATTTTTTAAAATTTGATATATTGTTTATGAGAATATTAAGTGTTTATAGTTGCTAATTTTTTTGGAGAGAATAATATATTTCTAATAATTATTTATAATATATTAATTTTATAGATTAATTTGAGAAACGAGTATTTTTAATTTTCTAAAAAGAAATTATTTTATTTGGTCAATTATTTTATTATATATCTATTTAAATTATTTTGAATTAAAATTATAATTAATAGCAATAACTTCACACCAAATAATCATCTGAATATATTTTGTTGAAAATTAAGTAATTGTATTTTTTCTATGTGGTTCACATGCGCCAAATATCAATAACCACTACGTGAGATCAGTGACCACTACATCCACGAAATATTTGTACTAGGAAGATTCACCTAAAGAGATCACTTCCTGTCGGCTCAACCACAATGCCTGACCCCGAGAGTGTCGAGAGAATTGAACTTGTGATCTCTCAATAAAAAATGTGCTTTAACAATGGGGACTCGACCAATTGTGCTAATCCTCGAGGTTGAAAGTTGAGTAATTGTGTATTATTGAATAGAAGTTATAAAAAATAACAATTCAAATATTATATAACTTCTTAAATAACCCCGATTGGGGAGTTTGAAATGGGACAAGTGGGGGGCACACAGTCATTATCCCACTAGGTATTAAGGAAGTTGGACATGGTAGCACATCTGCCCCCACAATAATTATAACATCATCGCCTCAAGCACAACTAATTCATGACACATATTTTCTACACGATAATGCAAGTCCTTTCCTCCAATCCTGGTTTAATGCTTGATTTACATCGATGATTTTAGAGATCTTGTTGGGTTATGTTTCATCGTCCTAGGTTCTGGACGCTTCAGTCTAACTAGGCTCTCCTGTGTGTATTGGTCATTTTTTGAGGTGGGGGGTTCTCATTATGCCCAGTGTTGCCACCCTACATGTGAGGAGAATTTATTCGCATTTGATAACAATGTCATGTTTAGTTTAATGATTATTCATTGATAGGATGTTATATGCTTAGCTAATTATGGTTCAAATAGTATGGGCTACTTGCATATTTCTTGTTTTTTCTTGTTTTATACATTGTAACCCCTCAACCTATGCAATGGGGATGGAGGATTCTATGGTGGTTTCTTTTTCAAATTATAGGATTTATTAGAGAGGCTGGGATTCCCTCTCACTCTCCCCTCTCATGTTGCCTAATACTTTGCTGATTTCAGTTTCTAGTGCTTCCCTAGTGGTCTCGACTCCCTCTAATATACAATGATTCACCCTCCCTTTCCCTCTAACTCACTTTGATCACCCCTGTCATGACTCACTCTCCTATCATTGTTAGTTATGTGCAACTCTTTCTTTCAGTTCAAGTGAAATATCTTCTAGTTATGGACAATATTCCCCATCAATTAGCCCGGGTTTGATGTGCAACCACCTACTACTAAGAGCATGGAAGCTCTTGTGCCTAGCAACAGGTAGAAATATCAATGGAAAGATATAGAGAAGACACTCAACAACTAGTCCAAGAGGATATTGCTCAAGTGCAGAAGGAAATTTTTTATGAATGTAATTGTATAATCAATTCAAAATTATTGACAGAGGTAGTAGATTGGCTCCTAGACACAACTCACATCGAGGGCCACTACAACTAGTATATGTATACCATTGACATGTACTGGCATTTGAAGCTTCTAATGGGATGAGTGCAAGCTGACAAAACTGAAGATAAAGAAGAGTTTCCCTTAATGTTGGATGAAATGCAATTGAGCATGTGCTCCGTGGATGGTAGGCTTGGGAGAATAGAGGCTCATTTAAGTAGCCCTTGACCCTAGTTGCACTCTAGGATGCAACGATGAGCTCATTCTAGTGGAGACGTTTGAATATGATAAGTCCTAGATATGATGTCCTTCGTACCCTCTATTTTAAATTTTAGTTGTTTGTTTTTTATTTTTTCAGTACAAGGATGGGCCTAGAGGCCTAACACATTAGACTGATCTTTATGCTTTGTGGGAAATTATTAGTAAACTTTCAACTTTACTGCTACTAAAATTAAATTTTGGTCTCTAATCTATTTTCCCTATTGGTAGACCAAGACAGGTTTTAGATATTTTAGATGTATACTTTTGAATTCGAGGATTTGAAATTTTATCTTACAAAAAAAAAAAATCTTAAAATGAATCCCTAGATGGGTTGTAAGTAATGTTACAAGTGAGAGTGAGGCATGGCCATCATCACAACATTCAATAAATAGAGAGGACATGCCATGCCATCTATACCCCACCTTACAAGACAAGTACCTCCCCACTACCAAATCATGTAATGAGTGTCATTAACTTCTGGGACTGCCTTATCACGTGGGCTCAATCAAGTGATAATTCTCTTTTCAATACTACAATGTAGCTCATACTACTCCTTAACATCATTTTGATGATGTTATTATCCTTTTATGTGTTTCCTCCATGTAAAGAATCCAATCCAAATTTTAAGTCTATCTCTTCTGGACTCCCATTACGAATTTTTTCCTCCATATAATTTTTGGTATTGTTTTAGTCCTAATTTCTAGCTTGTGCACCTAGCTTTACTCTTGCTTGGTTTAGCCTTACATGCTTACAATCCTTTGGGTGGATCTCATGATTACCTTCTCCTACCTTGTCTTCCATCAACAACCTATGTCGCTCTCATCCCCCTCACCTCCCTTTGAATAGATCCATGTATCTTAGTCTTCTTAGTGTTCAATCCATGACTTATCTTCGAGCTATGAGTAGAAGTGACAATCAAGGAAATAGAGGGGGTTCATGATCAAGGTTCAATGTGGAGTCCTTTTCATGACTATTTCACTCACAAGTACCTCCATAAATGTGGAGAACTTATCATTGCACTCAACACAATGAACTTGTTGTCGCAGATTGAGATGATGAGTTGATGTTGTGTGTGTGTCTTGGGACTTGTAGGTTGTAGACAAATCCCTAATCCCTTCGTTAACTTTATGACAAGAATTGATATCTTCTTCTCACTCTTTGATCACCAGTCATTTTTTACTTTATGGTGTGGATAACTTGAATAACTCCGGCTACTAGCCATTAACATTATGGCTTGTGCATGTAGAAGCAAAAATAAATTAATCGAGGTCAAACTCAGAATCTAGATCATAGCAGTTTGAGTAATCATATTTATATCATGAGACATCTCATGAGTTTATTTCAATTGTATATTCTTTGAATATTTGGTAATTAAACAAACAGAGACAGAGACGCATCAATATCCACAAAGCAAAACAATATCAAATTTTTGTTTGTGCCTCCGATCGATTGCGTATTCATTATTTTGCCTTTTGGTGATGGTGTGAAGTGAGTACGGAGGACATGCGCACAATGAAAAGAAGATATATATATATATATATTCACATAAAAAAAAACAAACTGGAAATGCCTATGTTCCACATCCATCCCAGTTTGCTATTTAAGTTTCACGAATTAAAGAAATCCATCAATCACTCACCTTCAATAAACCAACCACGAAATTTGATTCGTGGACTTACGCACCATCATCAAAGATGATTCGCGAAGATGCAATATTTTCTCCTCAACAAAACCTTATACCTAAAACAAAACAAAACAAAACAAATCAACACGCTGCCAACACACGAACGATAGCTTCTAGAAAATTTGTGACACAAAACGGATATTCCACTCTGCCAACACATGATATTTTCACGAAATGACAGCAGAAAACGGAAATTTTTATATAAAACAAAAACAAAAAAATTAATAATTTAATTTAAGTGATTGGCAAGAAAAACCTAAAAAAATATGGGAAAGAAAACAATACAAAATATTTGCAACAAATATAAACCAAAGACAAATTTTGCGAAAAATATCATCATAACAATCTGCGAGCTGAATAAATACAAACCGCAAGCTTAAAGGATTTTGATATACTATGACAACTGCATTGTGAATTGATATTGCAATAACATTAACCCAAGATAACATTAAAATATTAATATTAATCAATATTTTTAAAATTAGCACAAATGTATATTTTTTGCAAATGACCATAAATAATAATAAATGAACCTGTAATAATATTTTTAAAACTAGCACAAATGCATATCTTTAGCCAAAGAAGTTTATTGTAATGAGGAAGTTTATTGTACAAAGATAACCATAATAATGAATGAGGTTTATCAAATTACAGAGGTTCCAACTCCAAAATAATTTTAATTCTTATAATTAACGCATCAAAGAAAAACCTATTACTACAAACTACCATATTCGTTATTTAAAAACATTAAAATTTAAATTAATGTATCAAAATTAAATCTAATTATCTTATATATTAAATTTGATATATTTAAATTTAAACTAATCTGTATATTAATTTTTTAATTAAAATTCACATTATATCAAAATTAAAAAACATTATTACATATGACATTTTTTTAAAGCATTAAAATAATATTATTAACATATATTTTCAAAATTAGCACAAATGTATATGTGCAGGATTCTCGAGGAGGTCCATTTTGCAGAGAAATTGGAGGAAGTCCATTTTGTAGAGAAAGTTTTCAAGCTTTCATTGTGTGGAACTCCCCACTCCCCACAATCTATTAATAATAAAATAACTAGGTCTTGTGAGGAGGCTATCAAACTTTCAATGTGTGGACCAAATGAAACATGCCTATTTACAAATAAATAGCCATCATAATAAATGAGGTTGGTCAAATTGCACATGTACTAACTCCAAAAAAGTTAAAAGACATTACAATTAAAAAATCCAAAGAAACATTATTTGAAAGCATTAAAATTTAAAGTAATGTATAAAAATTAAATCTAATTGTTATCTTGTATATTAATTTCGATGTATATAAACCGGTTTATATATTAATTTTTCAATTAAAATTCACATTGCATCAAAATTAAAAAGCATTAGTACACCATGTAGCACTATTTCATAGCATTCACATATCAAAATTTAAAACCTGATTTTCAAAACATTAACATATTAATATTAACATATATTTTCAAAATTAACACAAATGCATATGTGAAGGGCCGCACAGAAAGTATATTTTGCATAACTTAACACAAATGAATATGTGCAAAGTTGGAAAGGAAGTTCATTTTGTTGAGGAAACAGGGTTAAAGTATCCAAAGAAAAATACATTATTACAAACTACCATATTCATTATTTGAAAGCATTAAAGTTTAAGTTAATACATCAAAATCAAATCTAATTATCTTATTTTTTATATCAATTTTAATATATATTTAAATTTTAAAATAATCTATATATTAAAACTAAAATATAATTTTCAAAGTATTAAAATATTAATATTAACCTATATTTTCAAAATTAATACAAATTCATATATTCAATCAAATCTAACCTATATATTCAATAAAATCTAATTGATTAAGTAATGTATTAAAATTAAAGCAATAGTATTGCGTTATTTGATGAATGCGAATGGACATAGGATGATTCTACAATTGCGGAATAGAGCGAGCGATTCAAAATGTTAGTATTGCATCATTTGATGGATGCGAATGGAGTGACGATTCTACAATTGTTTGTGGAATAGAGTGAGTGATTCAAAAATGTCAGTCATCAGCACCGGGTGCTCCTTAATGAAATGTTAAATTATATAAGTTGACAAAAATTGAGTGATTCGCTTCCATAATCCGAACCAAGAAACACTTCCATAATCCGAACCAAGAAACACATGATGCATCATGCACGGTGCAGAGAGATTTTATTGTGTGGAGTTTTTTTCGCACTTCGTATAATGACAAAGCTTCCACACACATTTCGTTTCTTCGTACTATTGGTTACTATTATTTTATTTGTAACTGGAATGTGAATATTTGAAGACTTTATAATTGGAAATGAATTATTGACTTAAAAATGGATTGATGTGCTCCAAAAACACTATGTCAATCAAATTACTCTTAATAACTATAACATTAAGGAATTATTAGTAGCATCTGACATGTCAAGGTCAATGCTGTAGCAAGAAAAAACAGAACGTGTATGAATTGTGTAGAAGCTTTATCATTGCACGGAGTGCCCAGAAAACTTTGCACAATGAAGCTCTTCGCACTCTACAATGCCATGGCATGCTATTTGTGTTTGAGCAGTATGAAACGAAAAATTTGTGTGGATAATATGCTTATGTACATATTTCATATTTCACATTATAGCAAGTTCTTGCTCCGTTATCACATGGAATCATCATTTTCATTTGCATTTTTGGTTGTCATTGATGTGCAAAGGCAAGAATAGTGAAAGTTGTGCAGAGGTGGATTTTATTATGCGGAGTGCAGATGTGCGAAGGAAGCATGTATGGAGGTAGGAGTTGTGCAAAGGTGGATTTCATTGAGTGGAGTGGACATGTGGGGAGAAGCATGTGCAGAGGCAGAAATAACGACAATTTGTAGAGATGATTACAGAAACAACACATTCTTGAAAAATGAGAAAACGCAGACTCTACATTGTCATAATCAATTAATTAATGGTAGAGGTTGAGACTATATTGTGTTGCATCTATTACCCTTGTTATCTTATAAGTTCAATTTAAAAAAAAATATGATTAGTAAATTATTAAAAAACAATGTTTAACAATGTTTCCTTTAATTTTATTTTTAAATTAAAGTTTGATGTATATTAAGAAAATAATAAATTCAATAATATAAAAAGTGATTAAGGATTATTATTTTGAATAAAATAGAATAAAATAAAAAATGAAGTAATAAAATTAAATAAACAAAGGTGATCAAAAGAATTATTATTTTTGGATTTCATTATTTTTATATGAATATTTCTAAATGGGTGAACTAGTGTATATTATTCATTTTTTACTTAATATAAAATAATTATAAATTCATTTTTAAACTATCTGAAATGTCATTCTAATAATTTTTTCAAAAATATGTATAATTTTTTTAACTAATCTATTTTGATTAGATTTAACACTAATCATATTGTAATTGATAGAATTTTAATCAACTTGATATAAAGCATAATGTTTGGAGGCTTATAAAAACATTTCATCTGGAAAAAATCATGTATAGCATGTAGAAAATGATGACCAAAATGAAAATTGATAAACCCCAAGATTCTATCTAATTCAATATATATGAGGGGACTCTTATTTTGGTATAGGAATTCCACTACTGGTGTAAAAAAACATTGAATGGAATTTCACAAGTGATTTTGATTCTTATTTTTTATTAACTTCATTATTCTTCTATTTTTGGAGTGGTTGGAAATTCTTCATGGTGGTATGATTACTATAAGTCACTTTGAGTTTGCATTTTAAGTCAGATTAAACTTTATATTTTGTATTTTTCATTATTGGTAATAAATAATCCAAATAGAATTGGTACAACAAAAAATTGTGTCTTTTGAGCTTCCCAAAAATGGTGGTCAAGATCAACACATAAGGAATTTGTGGTGAAATATCATCAAAACTGACGTAGGGATGTGCAAGAGTGTATAGCAAGAAACTATGATAAACACAACCATGGATAATCATAATGTTATTTCAAGGAGTGAAAAAAGTATGTTTCTTTTCTCTCAAACATGTAAAACTAGTATATCCCAATTTAATAAATATAGTTTCCTATAGTTATATGTGGTTATATATATTATACTTTTACAATGCTTTATAATTAGTAAAACATTCACCAAAACTTAGAAGGTTTTATAATTTAGTGAAAGGTTCATCAAGAATTTATAAGATTTTATAATTTGGTGAAATATTAGACAAAAAATGATAGATAAGTGTCAATTGAGTTTATCGTGGGTGGTTGGAAGAAATGATTATGATAATCCCCACCTAAGTTCAATTTCTACAAGTGACATGATGAGATTTGAGGTAATAGCTTAAAGCCTTGTTGTTGAGAATGAATAATCCCTTGAGGATAGAAACTTGTATATTTCTCATATATGATATAAATGTATTTTTCCACATGAAAAACAAATGTATATATGTGTTATATTATTGATAAAATAGCCTTAAAAGTTCCTTCATACCATATGGTTTGCCCGTATATATATTTTGGGGGCAGGGGTGGGGTGGGGTTCTTAAAATTTTCCTTGCACATAGCCCTGTGTAACAAAAGGGTTCCTTAACATATATGATTATGAAGAAGAGGGTTGTGTGGGAGGTTAGGTGGTTCATTAACTCATTTAGAAACCTCAATAACTTCCCATATATGATGCTTCTTAGGTAAAAATGGGCACTCATGAGTAAAATACACATAAACACCATAACTAGCACAAGGTTTATTGGTGCAAAGGTGAGCATTCTTTCCCTATTTGGTTGGGAATTATTACCTTGGTATGATTTATGCATTTTAGTTACCCTTGGTATTGATATTGACCTACTAGGTATGTTTCCCTTGGTTCCCTTGGTTTACCCTTCCCCTTCTTCTTCTTCTTAGGATTTGATTGGAGGATTTAGGACCATTCTATTGCACATACATGTTAACCTCAAATCCTAAAGTTTATTTAGTTAGATAGTTTTCCTATATTAATAAAACAATTCTAGAATGTATTTTTTTCTAGAATAGTAAAGGTTAATTCTAGAAATGTTCTATTCCCTAGAAGATAGATAGGCCTCATCACAATATTATCCTAACTATTATCCTTGAGTTGTTGATCAAGGACACATGGCATGTTGAGATGAGGCTAGAGAGGTTATATATATGTTATACCTTTCACCATTAATGTAATGTTTTTCTTTCATTAATAAAATTACGTGTCTGAGGAAATTTTTGTTGAATTTATCATGATATCAAATCCATGGTAAATAAAGCTTGATATGAGGAGAGTATCATGGTAAGGTTATGAGAAGGTCATGATGGATCAATGAAGCAGAATACTCCAATTCCTCATCTTAATTTCTTCATCAATAAAGGATTTTATGTCATGGGTTGCTTTGCTGTTTAAAATTATTAACTAAGATTCGTGACAAAATAATTTATATCTACAGTTATTCGAAAATATTTATTATTTTCCTTATATATCTAAAAAGAATTTGTAAATCTCAATTCTATTTTCTTAAGAAAATAAAACTAACAATAAAGGAAAAAGAAAAAGAAATAAGGATTATGTACTGTAAAAAATTCCTAGATCTTATAAATTTGGAAGTTATCTTTAACCATAAATGTTTTGAATCTTCATCCCGAGTTTCATTTTTTTAATAACTCTAGTAAGAGGAAATTCCCCACATCCTTACCATTCAAAATTGGCCAACAACCATACCAATTAATTTTTCAATTATGAAATCAGTTTCTTTAAGAAGTAATTATTGTAATATAGGAGGAGGCATATTGTCCCTGCCATCTTCAATCTTCCATACAAAATAGTGGAGGAAGGATCGCAAATTCCTCTCCATCACATCTCACAAGTACTCTTCGTCAATCCTTTGCTTAGCTTCTTTGGTTAATTTCACAATGAAGGAAATTAGATGAAGATTCTATTTTCTTGGAATGTTATTGATACATTAATCTCCCTAATGAATAGGTGGATACAAAAATCCAAAGTCTCCAAATGAAATAACGGCCCATTTTATAATTGTTTCCTTGGTATCCAAAATTGATCAGTTGCTTTGGTCTTATTGAATCAACACTTTAATAAAGAATACAATAAATGATTGAATAAATCATATACCTTTGAAACTTGGGGTTAGAAAAGACAATAAATATCTCTTATGGAGCTAAGAAGAAGGCGAGAGATCCAATGAAATAACTTGAATCAAATGAAAAACTACTAAAATGAAAACCCAATAACGACATAGCGTAGAAGAAGAAAGCACAAAGAGTTGGATGTATGATTATCCAACTAATTTGGTTGTCCGTAGATGTTTCCTCTACTTTGAAGGGTAAACAACAATCAAATATCTTAAAAGGTGACAACTCCATACATTCTTGAAATAGTACTAGAAATGTAAAAAAGCAAAAAATAGAAAAGAAAGTAAATTCAAGCATTTCAAGTCCTTTTATTCTACAAGAATGACTAGGAAGTATAAATCTACACAATAATCTGGTAGAAGGTTGAATGGAAAAACCATTAGGAGATACAAATTTGTTCTTTGAAGATTGCATATAAGTAGATGGCATTGGGGAAGAAGCACCCAATAAAGTTAAAGAATTATCATTGCCATGAATACTACCAATTAATGAATTTTTTCTTTGGGATATAATAATGAGTATTTTTCATTGATTAATAAAATTACATTTATGAGGACACTTCTACTAAATTTATAAGTACACTTGTCCTTGCGGAGGAGGTGCAGGTTAGCCAAAGGGAGCATATGGTACCAATATTAGAGGAACTTTGGAAATTGGTAGTTGGGTGGGGAAAGGATAATATAATATAGATTCATTACTACCTTCATACAAGAAGGACTAGTACAATATTTCCCTTGCACATGGTGATATGCAAGGGGTGTGGCATATGACATTCTAGTACCTACATGGGGTGAAAGGTGAGATGGATCTTGAAGTGGATAAGAGTAGGTGATACTCACACCAAGATAATGGTTACCATATCCAGTAGTTCTAAGGGGATGAGAATGTAGATAACTATAAGACGCACATCTTATAATTCCATTAGGTGCATGGGTCATTCTGGGTGCAAACAAGTCACCTAAGCGAGTGAGGAATATCAGGAAGGATAATATATAAATACATTGATTTGATGGATTCTTTCTTATATCTAGGCATATTCATGGTATCATCATTGTCAATGGGGGAGAGAATGGACTTCATAACTAGTCTATGATAAATGTTTCATCAATTTATGCTTTGTGCAAGCCATGTCTCCTACACCAGCAATGGATCTGATTCATAATGTGTGTGGCAATAGTGTGATGGAAATTGGTTGGGAATTAAATCCCTACATCATGGTAGGTTGGAAGCAGGAAGTAGGTGGAGAGAAAATTATGTTATGGATGCAAATATGGTATGGGTATTGCTTGGTTGGTCTACATACCATTTGGCTATATCACCCATAAGAGTGCATTGAAGCAATCTCAAGTGAACATAATCCTCTATTATGGAGTTGGATGAACACTAAACGTGGAAGTATTCAACATGTTTAGAGGGATCCTCTATAGGATTTCCCTCAAACTTAGGGATGTTGAAGAAAATTTTAACTGGCATAGTTGGCCAATTAGTATCATGATGGATGGGATTATAAACCAACAAGTTTAAATCAAGTATGTTTAAACCAACCACGTAAGGGAAAAATGGATAGTTGGAATTATCTCCAATTTTGGCTCCAACAGTGGTTATATCTATGGTAGAATTGGTGTGATATGGGGATGAATTAGAGGAAGAGGAATACAATATACCAACAACCCTCAATTGTCACGAGGATTAAGAAGTGGGGGAGCTAGAACTTGAAGGTGGGATAGGGGAAGAAACCATGACTTGTCAAGTAAGTGAGGTAATGTGTATAATAATGAATGAGATCAAATACCTTGAAACCTATGAGACTACCTCCTAGGAGGAGTTATGATGACTACATATAAGTATCACACTAAGAGATGAAAATTAAATCCAAAGCTAAGAAATGGAGCAAAGAATCAAGTAAATCAATCTATCAATTAATCACTACATGTATAGGTGGTGTAATAAGTGGTATCATGTGAATAGATTAAGCTAAAATAGGCTAATACTAGCTCCATCCTATCAAAATAAATTGGCTCTAGCCTATAATATAAACTAATCATGCTTAAACAAATCCTAGACTAGGGATGGGGGCCTTCCAAACAACCAACAACAAGGGTGGACAAGATACATGTATGGGTGAGTGAGGACATGAATCTGGTATTTATCACTAGGATACAAGACGTGATGAAATCCAAATGACCTTAAAAAATATGTATCAAGTGCCCTCCCTCCTACGAGATTCACCTTAGAAATGATACCTAGTAAAATTGGTCATTAAGGCACCTCTTCACAAACACATGTAACAGGTTACCTTTCCTTCAAGGTGAAACATAGGGCTCTTTAAAATTGAAAAGGATAAGATTCAAAATCACGCCTCTCGTCCAAACCTTGGCATTATGCACTCTAAAAGAGTGTACCTATTACTAAATAGGATGGGACCATGTCCATTAGAAAGTATTTTGAAAGATCCTAATATACAATCTCTATCTTTATGTGACATGGCCAAAAGGAATTATTTGGATGCATATCCCTAGGGTCCTAACCTAAATAAAATATTATTTTTTTGTGCAAAAATGGGCTTATATGTCTTAAATTATAGGGATAATTATTAGGCTAAGATTGGAAACTTGAACCAAGCATTAATTTTGTAGTGTGAAGTTGTGTACACATGTGGTGCCACTAGATGGAAATGAAAATGCTTGTAAACAAAAGTAAATTACAATTAATTAAAATATAAATTGATGTGCAAGCCAGTAAAAGAGACAAGTACTAAATTAAATGAATTATTACTTATTTAAGTTAACTTGTTAAATAAAAATGTACTTACATATATTTATATCGCAAAGCAATAGCAATCTATATACTTTGGATCACAACTAAAAATATTCAAAAAAGAAAGCCTTTATTGGTAAGTAAAATACCAAGGGCCCGTTGGAACTTTTTTCTTTCACTAAAAAAATAAATATGATCTACAACTATGAAAGAAAGAAAAAGAAAAAAGACAATAGCTTTTCACACAAATCTAGCTTAAGAACAAATATTGAGGCAAGAGTGCAAGATTTTCTTCATAAATATCTATGCAAAAAAATATTCCTATTGATTAACCAACTATCAAGAAGTTTTATTTATAACCTATTGTAGTAGAAAATAGAATGCAAATTTTGAAAGAAATCAAATGGGGGAAGCTACTAAAAACCTAGAGGGTTTGGATGTGAATCCTACATATCTCTAAAAGATAATACTTAACCCACATCAAAAGTATTTGAAAATAAACCTAAAAGTCTTAAATAACACTCAAGTAGCTGGAGTCAAACCCTAGAAATGGAAAAAATGAAGTTACGAGTCCATTGTAGAAAATTACTTAGAAACTAGCATTAACTCTTGCATAAATTGGTCCAAGAATTTCTTTGATCAACACAAATAAGAGGTTAATAATTTTATTGGTAAATGAAATTGTTGATTCCAAAAAGCACATTGACACCTAGGAGCTTCTTAATAGCTATGAGTTCAACCCCGACACTAATATGAAGGTTTCTAAAGCTCATTTTCGAAGAACACTACACATCAAGTGATGGCAACTAAAAATACCTAAAAACTCTTCAAATGTAAAGAGTATAATAGGTAATGAGGTTTACTCTCACACACACACATAATTAGTATCTTGAGATAGCTCAGATCCTCATTGGAGTCACTAATTTCTTGTATAGAATATGTAACAAGAGTTAGAATGATGCAGATTTAAACAGAAATGCTACAACTTACAAATATAATCATAAACGCAGAGATGCAGCAGAAAAACACTTCATTTCATTAATAGAAAAATATTGAACTATGCTTTCAAACAGAAATGGAGATAAGCAGCTCATACGATGATAGCTTATCTCTGAGAAGAGATGTGGTAGCTACATGCCTCTAAACTGAGTTACAATGAGGCTCAAGGGCCTTTTTATTATTGAACAATAAGAGAAAACACTAAACAACCAAAACCCTAACCTGAAGAGATGTAACACCAAGAGTTTATGGGTCGCATTGGGGTTAGTTGAGAAACCAACTTCCCGGGGTCGTAACTTGGTCATATTATCTCCATTTGATGTGCATGACATCTCGTTGGAAAGATATCTCCGAGGACTACAACTAAAAATGTGATTTCAATAAAATCACCCATTGAATATTACCAAAAAGAATGTCGTTCTGGACTCGAAAAACTGCCAAAAATAATAAAATGTGCTACAAATAAGGAAACTAGAAAAAGAAGAAGAAGAAATAAATAAAATAAAATGATAATAATCATAATAATTAATAAATAAAATGTCCACGGGGCTTTGGATGACGGTGAATGGTGTATTATTAAGGCACTCCTTGCGATTAGGTCACCGGTTTCAAATCCCCATGAGTGCTTAGGTAGTATTATATAGAAAAAAAATAACAATAATAAACAATAAATAATATATATATATATATATATATATATATATATATATAAAATAAAAATAAAAATAAATAAATGACTGAACAATGGTGGGGGTCCAAGTGGAATAGGTGGGTGGCCACTAATATCCACTTGGATCATTCCTCCTCCCTTAAGAAGCGATGGTCTCCATTGCATTCAATTCCTCCATGAGATGAGGAAACTTCTGTTGAACTTGGTCCCTAGTGAGCCATTTTCCTTGGTGCAAGAGTTGGTCGGCTTTGACAACTCAATACAGTTGGATCTTCTGCTGGCGAGTGTTCTTGATCGACGTGTCCATGATCCAATTAGTTTCATATGTTCCATGCAGTCTGGATTTAACTATATTGGTGTGACTTGTTCTACAATGTTGGATGTGTCTAGTAATGGTGGAAAGTATGGCTAAGGGTGGTCCACATTGAACACTCGATGCAAGCCAAGGAATGTGTAGAAAAACTTGTAGATTCATAAGCTCATGTAATCTACTAAAACAAGAGACAAGAATCTACTTTTACTCTTTACAGTGAAAGCCCATAAAAATCGAGCAAAAAATAATCAATAGAGGAAGAGAATCAAAGGCACATAACATAATAAATATCCGAGGAAAGCCATAGCTCAAAACCCCACTATCTTTTTTGTATTAATCCAGAAAATCAAGATGAAATTACAATGATTTTTCTCTCTAGAACAATCCCAACACTCAGCAAATTCAATCTCCAACTCATAAGCAAGCTCAAGGCCAAAGCTTAGCCAATTCTTAAGCTCTCCAAGTCTCTATTCCAATGTGTAATTCCTATGGATAATAACTTGTATTTAAATGGAAATAAAATAGCACAATCCCTCAAGGATTAGTTCTTGATTACATGCACTACCAGTGCAACTCAGAAAAATCTAAAACAAATAGTATAATGTCCCTGCACTACTAGTCTCAACTGGGTCTTTCTCATAATCAACATGCATGAGTTTCTGATGGTGGAATCTTCAGTTAACTAGAGTAGCACTAATTAGGTCACTAGTGTCCTAACTGACTGTTTACTCACTATTAGTTCCTGAAACTGATTGGAACTAATTTAACTGGACTTACCTCAATAAACTGAGTTAACTAATTACAACTCATTCATAACTCATCCTTAACTCCTATACGTTAGGGAGAACATATACATGTATTCTAAAAGGCTTCCAATTCGAATTTCCTAAATTAATTAAGTTAATTAAACTTAATTAATTATTTTCAAATTGCTATGAGAAAATAATTCTATTTTAATTCATATTTTAATTCAAGGACAAATTAAACTGGAATTTCTTGTTGCCATTTCTCAACACTCCCTCTCATTAAGAAAGGGATTATCCACTACCCCGATCTTGTCTCTGTGAAACTCGAATTTACATCTTGGCAATGCCTTTGTCAAGATGTCAGCATCTTGCTCCTCCATGGGAATGTAATCTAACAACATGATCCGCCTCAATACACAATCTCTGAGATGATGATACCGGATATCTATATGCTTGGACCAATCATGAAAAAATGGATTTTCAGAGAGTTTGATACAACTCCTATTATCACAATAAATCACTGTCGGATCCATCTGTTGACCAAACAAACCAACTAGGATCTTCCTCATCCAGATAGTCTCACATGCTACTTGACTTGCAACCATGTGCTCTACCTCTTCCGAACTAAGTGAAACTGATCTCTGTTTCCTGATGTACTAAGAAACTACAGCTAACCCAATACTAAAGATCCCTCCTAATGTGCTCTTCTTGTCAGATGGACTCCCGCCCAATGTGCATCGGTGAAGCCTTGAAGCTTCACTCCCTCTATCTGTGATCTGATAATCACCCTATGAGTGACCTCAGTTAAAGATTTATTAAATGAAGGTATTATAGACTCATACGTTGGTGTGTGTGTCTATGTTATTTAAGCAACGTATCGATCAGATTACAAATACACAAACACTTGAAATGGAAAACAACAAAGAAATATAGTAAGCAAATAAAAGAACACAAGAAATTAATAAGAAGTTCACCCTATCCCCCGGGCTACATCTCTGGTCTAGCTCTCAATGGTGGCCTTCTTTCATTGTGCCTTGAAGCAGAGAATTACAATGAAGGCGCTCAATATGAGTCTCCTAAAACAAATTGGCTTGGAAGGGTGGTTCTTGGATTCCCCAAACCACTAGAGTACATAAACTCTTTTCCTTACTAGCTCTTTGACCTCTCTGGTCTGATAGATCCTCTCAGGGATGGCTTGAATCTCTCAAGCTCTCTAGTGCTCGACGCTGCCTTTGGTCAGCTTGGCCCTTTGTCTTCTTTCTGCTTTTTTCTTCACTGGTTCTTCTCTCTCTGTCTTTTGTCTTCGGTGTTCCTCTTCGGGTGTATGCTTTCTATTCTTTGTTCATGGCTTTAAAGCGATTCGAGCTCATGGCGGTTTGCTTCCTCTTCCACCTCCATCAGATCGATTACTTGCGCTGCACTTGGAGTTCCCTATTTCGGCACCATCATTAGGCTCTTAGGGATGGCCACTTGTCCTCCTGCGAACTGTGCCAGCTTGCTTTGTCGGTTCAATTCTTCGGTTACATTGTCGAATGAGTCTTTCACCACCTTAGCGATCAAAACGGACCTCAAGTTCTTCTAAATCACGGCTTAACCTTCCATCAATTCTGTCTTCTCCATCAAGCGTGATCTCAGTTGTTAGATCTGGAGCTCCCAGATCCGACACCATTCGCTCATCTCGCGCGGTTGACTAGCTCGACCGTTAGCGCGTGATGAGCGGCGGTTTTCTCTCCTTCGCTTGCCACGCGTTGGCCACTGAGTGGAATCGCTCCTTTTTCATCAAAACTGCTTACCGTCCATGGATTCCCCCGATCAATACCGCCAATTTTGGAGCGGGTCTCGCCTTTAGCGCTTAGCCTTTTTGTCCCACGGTTTTCCCTGCTCCCACGTGACCAAGTGCTCGGGGCTTCTCCATTTTGAGGGTTTTCACCCAGCGATGCACGATTAGCACTAAGCACACATCAAAAATTCCCTTTGTTTCCTGATCCAGGCCTCCCAGGGGCTAATTTCACCTTCCGCACAGTCTCCATGGGCCTCAGTAAGTACACTTTGACCGAGGTCCTCATCGTTCCACGCTAGCTGCCACTGCCACTAGTTTAGAGGTTTTTTTTATCGCTGTTTTAAATTCTTTGAAGTTTGTCCTGACCTGGTAGATTCATGGCTCTATTAATCATTCTTTATGGATCCAATTCGGATCACGACCTTCCCACTGAAAATCTTTTGGACCACAAAAAGTTGGTTTTCAAGCATCGACTAAGTGAGGGTATTGTTTCCACACTTGTCTAATCTCAATCCATTTTGCACTACTCGACTTCGAATCTTTGAGTCCAATTCTAAGGTACTCAACATCTCCTCCGTGTGTCATCCTCACCTTCCTATCCAGCACTGTGTCTTCCTGCAATTCATTAAGATATTCAGATAGCAGGTTATCAACAGAAGGCAATTGACTCTACTCTTCAGGATCCTCAATTAGAGAAGGTTCAAACAATCTCAAGCAATCTGCATTTATGACTGAGTAGATGTGCATGTAAGTTTGTAGATCAAGGCGAAAAGTATTTTCACCAATCTTCTCAATTATTTTGAATGGTCCATACCTGATAGGCTCTAGCTTTTTACCTTCACCTTGCATCCTATCCTTGTTGATATATAGCCAGACCTAGTCTCCAACTTGAAAACTATGCTCCATCTAATGCTTGTCATACCTAGCCTTATATCTAGCTTAGCTATTTTCCAGTTGTTCCTATACTTCCTGGTGGAACTCCTAGATTTGTTCAATGAACCTAGTTGCCTTGTCCACATCACTGTGTCCATCAATGGTGGTATCTTTACCAAAGACAAAATCTAAAGGAGACCTTAGTGTGAAACCAAAACAGGTCTCAAAAGGAGATCTCTGTGTAGAAGAGTGTTTTTCTATGTTGTAATCATGCTACACATAACACAAATGCTCATCCCAAAGCTTAAGATGTTTGCTGCAATATCCTCTGAGTAGCTGGATCACTGTCCTATTAACTACTTCTGTCTAGCCATCCATTTGTGGATGAAAAGTTGTGCTTTTCTTTAGTTGGGTGTCCATCAGCTCCCATAGACTTGACCAAAACTTCCCCACAAATCGAGTGTCTCGATCAGATACAATAGAAGTGGGTAATCCAAAATGAAACCATACATGTTCAAAGAATAGTTTTGCAATTTGTTCAGTTGTAATCTACTTATTACAAGGTATCAAAATGCACATTTTGCTGAACCTATCTGCAACCACATACAGATAATCATGACCTTTTCTAGACTTAGGCAGTCCCCCAACAAAATCCATGGAAATACTTTCCCAAGGTGAGAAGGAACTGGCGATGGAGTGTACAGGCCTAGTTTTCTATTACTGGGCTTGCTTTTGGCACACATGGTACACTTTCTCACATATCTAGAAACTATCTCATTCATTTTTGGCTAATAAAAAAATCTTTGTAGCTGTGCAACTGTTTTACTTACCCCAAAGTGACTTGATATCAAAGAAGTGTGTGCCTCTCTAATTATCTTTTTTCTCTCAGTTTGTGGAATGCAGAGTTTCCCACAATGATATAAGAGTCAGTCCTTCAAATGATAATCCAATTATGCTACCCTTTTGCCTCGATTCAAAGTTGCATATACATCATTAAAGTCTATATCTTGAGTATATTGTTCAATGTATCTTTCATGTAGTACATAATTATGCTTAAGTATAGTGGATGCATTTATAATGGATCTAGAAAACATGTCTGCAACTTTGTTATGTATGGCCTTTTTATATCTGATAATTAAATGAAATTGTTGTAGAAAACCCATCCATCTGTAGTGTCTTGATTGCTGCAACTTAGTCTGGGAGTGTAGATATTGAAGTGGTTGATGATTAGTATGTATTACTGTCTCTTTGCCCATTAAGTAATGTTTCCACTTTTTCACACTTTGAACTAATGCATACAATTCTTTATCATATGTAGGACAGTTAACTACTACAGGATTAAAAGTCTTAGAATGATAACATATGGGTTTATCGTGCTGTGTCAACACTGCTCCCATGGCATAGTCACTGGCATCTATTTGGATCTCAAATGGTCTTTGTAGATCAGGCAGTACTAGTACAGGTGTTGTACTATTCTTATCTTTCAAGGTGTCGAAGGCTTTCTGATGTTTGCCTCCCCACTGAAACACCTTGTTCAATCCTGTCAAAGCATGTAAGGGAGTTGCAATTGAGGAAAAGTTAGAGATAAACTTCCTTCAATATTGAGCTGCTCCTAAGAAGCTTCTTACTTCTGTAGCAGACTTGGGTTTAGGCCAGTTTACAATGATGCCACTCTAGAGGGATCTATTTTCAATTCACCACCCCCTACTATATGACTCAAATAATTTAGAGATGTTTTGCCAAATTCACATTTTGAGAGTTTAACATAAAGTTTTTCTCTTTTCAAAACATCTAATGTTTGCTTAACATGCTTTAAGTGTTCCTCCCACATTTTACTAAAAATAAGAATGTCATCCAGATACACAATAACAAATTCATCAAGAAAAGGCCTGAGTACATCATTCATTAATCTCATGAAAGTAGTAGGGGCATTGGTCAAGCCAAACGGCATAACCAACCACTCATACAATCCCTGCTTTGTTTTGAAAGCAGTCTTCCATGCATCTTTCTCTGAAACTCTGACTTGATGGTATCCACTGTGCAAATCTAGCTTGGTGAAATAAATAGCTTCCTTTAATTGATCTAAAAGATCATCTATGCGAGGAAGGGGATAACGATTTTTTATTGTTATCTTATTCAGTGCTCGGTAGTCAATGCACATTCTCCATGATCCATCTTTCGTTTTCACCAAAAAAATTAGTGACCCACATGGTGATGTGCTAGGCCTGATGAACCCCTTCTCGAGCAACTCCTGCACCTGCTTCTTGATTTCAACATTCTCTAAATAAGACAACCTATACATTCCAATGTTAGGCAATGGGACATATTGCTATAGAATAATCTTGTACTATTTCCTTTTTGGATGGCAGACCTTTAGGTTCCTGAAACAGAACATCATACTTTGAAACAATCTTTTCTATATCAACTTGCTGGTTAGCATTATAGCCCTCAAATACATTGGTTTGATCAGGTTTCTTTTCTTTTACAACCATTAGTAAGAATTGTTTGCATGAATTTATCGTTCTTTTCATCTGCCCTGAGTTTATGAAAGTTTAATTATTCTTTGTTGGGTTGTGTTATATTCTTTCCACATAGTTAACAGGGGGTTTGAGGGGTACCCGTAACCCCACTTTATGGGGTTCAAGGCAGCACCCCAAAAAATTTTGGTTTTGGACCCTATGTTAGGTTGGGCGGACCCACCTATGGTTTTGTGCATGATTTTCGCACATTTTTTTGGACGCGATGGTTTTCGGTCCATGGTTTTGGATGCGATGGTTTTCAGTCCATGGTTTTGGACACGATGGTTTTCGGTCCATGGTATTGGATGCTTCGGCATGTATAAATATGTATTGTAA
>APFE030592361.1:2444-41655 GCA_000404065.3 Pinus taeda | reverse complement strand
TTTTGTTGTTCTATCTTTCACTGTGAGTAACACAACCCTGATCAGAGAGCTATGCCCGCTCTTCTGATCAGGTGCTGCGTGTTTTTCTGTGATGTGTGTTTTTCATTGCTGCGTGTATTTCTTGACTGTTGTTCCAAATTTCTTTAGATTAGTGTGAATGCCTTTTTAAGTTATGCAGTTAATTTTTATCTCTGTTACAACAATGCTTTGATTTTGTAATCTTGAACCCTTGGTCGATGACAAATTTTAGCCTTGCCCCTACATATATTTTGCGTGTTACCTTGAAAAGAATACGCACCCAGATTGATAAGTTATTGTAGAAAAGGGGGTGAATAAATTGTGCATACCTGGACACCAACATTAACTTCCTCTTTATGCCATTTTTATGATTACGACATTATTTTCTTGTTGGTTCATGTGAACCCAGCTAGGCTCCTTGGCTCATCCATTATCTTGATCATCCCTCTAATGTCATTTATCACATTCAAAAATTTAAGTCATATTCTTGAATTTCAAGTTGGATTTTATTAAGATATTCTCCAGGTGCTTCTTTCCTCTCCCACACCCAATGAATCAAACCAATACCAAACCACAAAGGGAATTATGAGAAAAAAAAAGAGGAAAAACAATAATACACAACTGATAACACAATGCATGGCCATGATCAAAGTCAAAGAAACAAAAAAATCTATTGAATAACATGTGAATAATTCTAAAAAATATTGATTCAAAATGCACCCAACATTATATATTTACTTCAAGAAGAGCACTTAATATATGCACAAAATTTTAATCGGATTCTTCCATGAGGTATACGACAAATTCAAGATCCCGCAAAAAATGTTTCAAAATAGCTGAAGAGGACCTTTTAGTATTTAGAGTTCTTGTGGGGATGTTTCCTGATGTCTCTCTGCATTTTTGGTTGTTGTTCATTAGTTAAGACTTTATATCAGATATTACTCTTTCGTTATTTCAAGGGTACGCATTGATTAGGTGTTCTTCTGTACAACCCCAACATGTTAATTCCATTATTTTTTACCCAACCTTACAAGGCTTCTCTTTGGTTTTTTTTGGTTTGATATCCTTGCACATTTCTAGCATGTGATGCATGTTGCAACTATAGGTTTTAACCCCATACAAAAATTACCTGCATACGAATTCTAATAACAGAAAAAAACAAAGGCAAGAGAATAACACATAAAACAAATATACACAAAGATTTTCCCTTGAATCCCAAAACGTGACTACCATATTGATTTCTCATTATGTTCCTTTGAATGTTACAATACATATATATACATGCTGAAGCATCCATAAACCCTAATCCATTAACCCTGGATTAGAACATAACCATAGTTCCCTTGACAGGATCTACATAATACCATGGAACGAAAACCATCACACCCAAAACCATGTGTGAAATACATGCATAAAGCCATAGGTAATATAGGGTGCGGGCGAGACCCCTGCATACCCCCAGATCGGGGGGGATTCCTCCCCCCCCCCCCCCATGACCCCCCCCGCTAGTCATGGAAATAATATAACACAACCCAACACTCTCCCACTTGTTGTTTCTTTTCCACATGGGGCCAAAAGAGAGCTTAGTTATTTATCTAGCCCTGCAACACCCATTGTTTCTCTACACCAAGAGAACTTCTCAGAGCTCACAAATTTTGTCAATGCGTCTACAATATTCTTCAAAGTGTGCACCTTTACAAGCAACACATTTTTGTCTTCTATCATATCCCTCACAAAGTGAAACTGAACATCAATGTGCTTTGTCTTTGAATGATAAGAAGGGTTCTTTGCTAAGAAAATTGCACTTTGGTTGTCACAGTCTATCCTTATAGCTCCCTGTACCAACCCCATATTTGAACACAATCTCTGTAGCCAAACTTCATCCTTGCTTGCATGATTGGATACTATTTATTATTCCTTTGTACTTGATAGTGCCACTACAAATTGTTTCTTACTCATCCAGCTGACTGCACCTCCAAATAGGTTAAGCACATACCCACTTGTAGATCTTCTCTGATCCAGATCTCCAACCCATTCTGCACCAACAAAGCCATGGATATCCAAAACTCAGTCCAATCTTGGTCTTGCTTGGTAGCACAAACCATAATCACTAGGGCCACGCAAATACCTGAAAACCCGCTTCACTGCTATCTAATGATCCTTCCCTGTTTTGAACGTAAACCTTCTCAATACTCCCACAACATGTGCAACTTCTGGTCTAGTATAAACCATCGCATACATCAAGCTACCAAATTCACTTGCATATGGAACATGAGACATGTCCTCTTCCTCTTCTTGTGTCTTGGAACACTATTGAATAGATAACTTTATACTTATAGGAATAGGAACCTTCACTGATTTACTATCCTGCATATGAAACCTTTGCAGTATTGTCTCGACATAATTCCTTTGGTTTAACTAGAGCTTCCTCTTTGCCTGATCTCTTTTCATTTCCATGCCTAAAAAATAGTTTGCAGCACCAAGATCTTTCATGTCGAATTTGGAGGAAAATTGGGTCTTCACATCCTGGATAATTTCATTGTCATTTCCGACCAACAACATATCATCCACACAGAAGAACAGATAAATAACGCAGTCAACAATTAATTTAAAATACACACAGTGATCTACTTCATTTCTGGTGAAGCCAAGTCCCCATATAAATGTATAAAACTTTTGATACCACATCGTTGGTGATTGTTTTAACCCATATAGAGACTTTTTTAACTTTCATACCAGTTCTTTACTACCCTTCACCGCAAAGACTTCAGGTTTCCTCATGTAGATCTCCTCTTCCAGACCACTACATACCCCTTGAGAGGGGGGCTACCACCCCCCCTTTGAGCGCCCTGCTAGTCATGGAAATAATATAACATAACCCAACATCAACTATCCTAGCATGGAGGAAAGGTTTTTTAGTAGCACTGTGTTTAGGTTTTCCTGTTCTTCTTGTTTTCTAATGCCTTTTTTCTATACTTTACAATTATTCAACTTCACTTTCAAGATCTTGAGGCTATCTATTATATTAGGCAAACTTTTCTCCTTTTTATCATCATGGATTTGGTCCATACTGTGTTGTACCATCTTGTTGCCCCTTTCTCTATTTCCTATAGCAAATTGTATTTTCTGATGTGCTCCCACACAAACATACATAATTTTTAGGTATATGAAGCATAAACATATTAATTTTTTACCTTGTCCTTCCAACACTAAGAATGATGATTTGATGTTGTCCACATATCTAAAACCCACGTTAGTATGTAAATAGGAAGACATGTCAATATTTAATTAAGTTCGGTAACTAAATCAATTTTAAATTCGAAGAAAAATCGTATATGCAATAATCACTCTATTGTATTATGTTAGATCCATGATCATTTTCAAGTCTAGTGTTGAATCTAAGCTCTGATAATACCATTTTATATCAAAATTTTGTTGGGTGTGGAGCCTGATTATCTTCTATATTCAAAGGCATCACCACATTGCCGCCCGTAAAATATTCGTTGCAGGGGGGGTCCAAGGGGGGGGCAGCTGGAACCTTTTGGGAGCCCCCCCCCCCCCCCCCAAGCAGGGGGTTTTGGGGCAGCGCCCCCGAAGCTAAGAATAGATGTAAAATTGCCTTGTAAAATGTTGTGATTTCATAGTTAATCTGGGCCGTTCATTAGGCGGAGATATGACGATAGAACTTATGTTTAATTTAGGGTTTTTTTTCCCTAGAAGGCAACCCCTCGCTATATATGAGGGAATTGTATTACATCTATGCAGATATATATTGAGAGCGAAGAGGGAGTTACAGCGGATCTTTTGTAGGTTGGATCTCTTCAGTTTCCTGGATAATATAATAAAAGAAGGACTAATTATTTCTCTATGGATGTAGCCCAAACTGGGTGAACCATGTATATCTTTGTCTCTCTTGTTTTATGTGTTTTCTGTGTTTATATTTTTGCAATATTTTATGTGTTCCATTTCTTTGTAATATATAATTTTCTAACAACTGGTATCAGAGCCGAAGGTCTATTTGGCTGATAAACTCGCAGGAGATAAGGGTTCCTGATTTGAGTGGGAGTAATGGCAGAAGATGGTAGATTTGGGGTCGAAAAATTTAACAGCCAAAACTACCAGCTGTGGGAGATGTAGATGGAAGATTATCTGTATCAAAGAGATCTGTACCTACCATTGAGTGGAAAGACAAAGAAGCTAATGAGTATGACAGACATAGAATGGAATATTGTTGACAGAAAGGCACTTAGAACAATATGGCTATGCCTAGCAGCATTGGTAGTGTTTAATATTTCAAAGGAAATGACAATAGAGTGTTTAATGTCGACATCAGCCAAACTATATGAAAAACTCTTGGCCTCAAATAAGGTATTTCTTATGAAGCATTTATTTAATATGAAGATGTCAGAAGGTGGATCTGTTGCAGATCATTTAAATGATTTTAATACAGTTACAAGTCAGTTAAGTTTTGTAGGGGTAACTTTTGATGATGAAGTTAGGGCTCTGTTATTTCTGTGCTCATTGGTACAAAGTTGGAATGGTTTAGTTATGGCCATTAGTAACTCTATCTCTGGATATAGTACTTTAAAGTTTGATGATGTTGTCGGTGCAATCCTTAGCGAGGAAATGCGACGAAAAAGCTCTAGTGAGACATTAGGTAATGCTTTGACTGCAGAGACTAGGGGAAGAAAAATGGAAAGAGGAAAGAGCTCAGGATATCACAATAAGTCAAGAAAAGCTAGATCCAAGTCCGGATCGGGGATAGTGTGCTAGAAATGTAGGAAGAAAGGACACCTAAAGAAAGACTGCAAGTCTCAGAAGGGAAAAGAAGGAGACGCGCAGTAAGAAACTAATCATGAAGCGAATGTAACAGGTGATGTGTTGCAAGATGCCTTGATTCTTTCATTAGAAAATATTATTGATGCATGGGTGGTAGATTCAGGGGCCTCATTCCATGCCACACCTGATAGGAAACATTTTTATGATTATGTTCAAGGATATTTTGGACAGGTTCGATTAGGTGATGATAAACCCTGTAAAATAATTAGAATGGGTACAATTTTCATAAAACATCAAAATGGAAATCAGTGGCTATTGAAGGAGGTAAGGCATGTTCCAGATCTGAAGAAAAATCAGATTTCAACAGGGCAGTTGGGAGGTGAAAGTTGCATAACTAATTTCCCAGATAAAACCTGGAAGGTCACTAAAGGATCCCTGGTAATAGCGAAAGGAGGAACGGTTGGTACATTGTATTTATGCAATGGTATTTCTAATTCTGTTAATGATTTAACCTCTACTAGAAAAGATACAACATTGTGGCATCATAGGCTCGGGCACATGAGTGAGAAGGGGATGCGGATTCTTCACTCAAGAAATTTGTTGCCAGGTTTGAAGCATGTTGATTTAAAATTCTGTGAGAATTGTGTTTATGGAAAACAGAATAGAGTTAGATTCCTCAGAGTTGGGAAAGAAAAGAAGAGCAAAAAATTAGAGCTTGTGCATACAGATGTTTGGGGACCTGCTCAGGTATCATCTCTTGGTGGCTCTCATTATTATGTTACATTTATTGATGATGTAACTAGAAAAACCTAGATTTATTGTATTCAAAATAAATCTGATGTATTTGATGCTTTCAAGAAATGGAAAGCTTTGGCTGAAAATGAGATAGGAGAAAGGTTGAAGTGTCTCAGATCAGACAATAGAGGTGAATATTGCAGTAAAGAGTTTGATAGGTACTGTTCTGAGAATGGAATTCGCAGAGAGAAGACAGTTCCAGGAACACCACAAGAAAATGGTGTGTCAGAAATGATGAACAGGACAATCATGGAGCGTACAAGGTGCATGAGATTGCATGCAGGACTGCCTCTACAATTTTGGGCAAATGCTGTAGATACTGTTGTTTATCTAATAAACAGAGGGCCTTCAAGTTCCTTGGATGCTGGTATTCCAGAGGAGGCATGATAGGTAAAAAGGTAAACTACTCTTTTTTAAAGACTTTGGTTATGAAGCCTTTGTCCACATTAATAAAGAAAATAGAACAAAACTTCAGGCAAAATCAAAGAAATGTATCTTTATTGGATATGGTGTTAATGATTTTAGTTATTGCTTTTATGATTATGAAAAACACAAAATCATTAGGGGAAGAGATATTATATTCAATGAAAAGGTTTTGTATAAGGATCAACTACAGGAAGAGAAACAGGAAAAAGAAAACAAAGAATACACAGTGGTTGACGATATCATAGGAAAAGTGATGGCACCTGAAAATCACAATGATCAACAGCCAGAAAAAAAACCACAATAGCAACAAGCACTTCAAACACCTGAAAGTGGTGTTAGAATATCTACCAGGATAAGTAGACCCCCTGAATGATACTCTCCTTCATTTTATTATGTATTGTTGACTGACTCTGGTGAACTAGAATGTTATGAAGAAGCAGTGCAGTTAGAAACCAGGAAGAAGTGGGAGCAAGCCATGAAAGAAGAGATGGACTCCTTAGCACATAACCAGATTTGGAACTTAGCCAGGTTGCCTACAAGTAAAATGGAATTACAGAATAAATGGGTTCACAAGTTGAAGGAAGAAGATGGAGGTAGAAAAAGGTACAAAGCTAGACTTATGGTGAAAGGATTTGCACAGAAAAAGGGTATTGAGTTTGATGAGATATTTCTCCTGTTGTGAAAATGACTTCAATCAGAACTATTTTAAGTCTAGTAGCAGTTGAAGATTTGCATCTTGAATAGTTAGATGTAAAGACAACCTTTCTCCATGGGGATTTGGAGGAAGAGGTATATATGCAATAGCCACAAGGATATGAGGTAAAAGGGAAGGAGAAACTAGTGTGCAGGTTGAAGAAGAGCTAATTTGATAGGTTTATGTCTGAACAAGGTTATACTAGATGTCACTCTGACCATTGTGTTTATCTCAAAAGGAAAAATGATGGCAGCTATATTATATTGTTATTGTATGTAGATGACATGCTTGTTGCAGGTTCTAACATGAAGGAAATAAATGTGCTCAAAAGAAAATTGGCAAATTTATTTGCAATGAAGGATTTGGGAGCTACAAAACAAATCCTTGGTATGAGAATAACTAGAGACGGGAAGAATCACAAATTAACATTGTCTCAAAGTGAGTACATAGAAAAGGTGTTGAAAAGGTTTAATATGTAGAATGCAAAACCAGTTAGTATACCTTTCGCTAGCCATTTCAAATTAAGTAAGGAGGGATCTCCCAAGGCTCAGGAAGAAATGGCTCATATGTCTAAACTTCCATATGTATCAGTAGTTGGAAGCTTAATGTATGCTATGGTTTGCACAAGGCCTGATATTGCACATGCAATGGGAGTTGTAAGTAGGTACATGAACAATCTAGGAAAAGAACATTGGATGGTGGTGAAGTGGATTCTCAGGTATTTGAGAGGTACCACAAATCAAGCATTATGCTTTGGTGTTTCAAACATTGCTCTACAAGGATATGTTGATGCAGATATGGCGGGTGAGAGAGATAACAGAAGAAGCACAATAGGGTATGTGTTTGCTGTAGGTGGCACAACTGTCAGTTGGGTCTCAAAACTACAAAGTGTCGTTGCACTCTCAACAACTGAAGTGGAGTATGTTGCTACTACAGAGGCTAGTAAAGAAATGATTTGGTTACAAAGGTTTCTGGATTAATTGGGTAAGAAGCAGGAGTTGGGCAGGTTATACAGTGACAGCCAGAGTGCCATACATCTTGCAAAGAACTCTGCATTTCATTCCAAGACTAAGCATATACAGCTCAAGTACCATTTCATACGGTCAGCGTTGGATGATGGACAGTTGAAGCTGGAAAAGATACACACTAGCCAAAATCCTGCAGATATGTTAACAAAAGTTGTAACTAGGGAGAAACTGAGAATCTGCTCAGTTTCAATTTGTCTTCAAGTATGATGTAGAAGATGAGAAACAACCAGGTCCAAAGTGGAGTCATTGTCTAGAAAATGAAGCAGTGGTGGAGTTGCTATAATCAGTCTCCATGTGGGAGATTGTTGGGTGTGGAGCCTGATTATATTCTGTATTCAAAGGTATCACTGCATTAGACCCCAATTCAAAATGGGGCGGCAACACCGCTTGTAAAATATTCACTATAGGGGGGTCCAGGGGGGGCAGCTGCGACCTTTTGGGAGCCCCCCCTCGGCGAGGGGTTTCAGGGGAAGTGCCCCCAAAGCTAAGAATAGATGTAAAATTGCCTTGTAAAATGTTGTAATTTTGTAGTCAATCTAGGCCATTCATTAGGTGAAGATCTGTCGATAGAAGTTATGTTTAATTTAGGGTCTTTTTCCCTAGAAGGCAACCCCTCGCTATACATGAGGGAATTGTATTGCATCTATGTAGATCTGTATTCTGAGTGAGGAAGAGAGAGGAGATTAAGAGTGAAGAGGGAGTTATAGTGGATCTGTTGTAGGTTGTATCTCTTTAGTTTGCTAGATAATATAATAAAAGAAGGACAGGCTATTTCTCCCTGGATGTAGCCCAAACTGGGTGAACCATGTATATCTTTGTCTCTCTTGTTTTATGTGTTTTCTATGTTTATATTTCTGCAATATTTTATGTGTTCCATTGCTCTGTAATATATAATTTTCTAAAAAATTTCAAATTTTGTCTTTCAAGGCCCATCTAGTATAAGTGTTCAATTCAGGTTCTAATACCACTCTATATCAGAGTCTCTATCTCCCTAAAGGTCCAGTGTTGGACCTTTTCTTCATATGGTGTAATTTTGTCCAGACTTCCAAGCCAAACAACCAATGGTATGATACCGCTTTTTAACACTATGTTCCACCCCATTCTACTTTGTAGGTATATGAAAGGTGTTACTTGCTTAATTAATATAACCTATAAGGTCTATTATGAAGACAGGGTTACAAAACTCCTTCCTTTCAAAGGTTATGGAATTAAATTCTAATAGCACCATCACATACATCTCGTCGAGATATTTTCAGTGATATAAAATATATCTTGATCCAAGTCCTAAATAAAAAGTTATGACCTTCTGAACTTTAACCAATAAGTTGATGCCACATGAACATTGGGTTTTAACAATGCACCCACATGTGGCCCTTATTGAACTATGATGTAAATTCAACATGGATCCACATCGTCACGCCATTTTTATATCATCTTAAGCACAAGCCCCATAGGGCATTCCCCCTATGCGCTTGTAGGTTTTTCCCCATTATATGAATTTTGGATCAAATTCAAACCTAGATGGGGCATGCAGGTCATCTTATGTCAGATCGACCATCACCCCATGAGGTTCATGTTTCAATGTTACCAAGCATGAAAGTTTGAGTGGAAGCTGGCGAGTTGTGGTAAGTTTCTATGGCAACACTATAGTTGGGTTGACCAATTTGTCGACATTCTCATAAACATAGCTTGACTATGTAGAACCTCTTGGTGGTGGGAAATGGATGATGGAAAATGTTCTGACACTTAACCTTCCACATTAGTCCCACTCTCTCCTCCTCCACTCGTTTGGAAGAACTTTTATGTTAAGTCTAGTTTATGGTTGATTTTATTCTATGACATTGTATTAGAATTTTACCTTATCAGACCACTAGATGTATGGATCCACCTATTTATTTAATGGACATTCCACTTGGTGTTGATCTAGACCTCCACCAAGGTGTGAACTCATTTCTACCCACCGAAATGAGATCACTATATTCAACCAATTTTCAAGGAAATATAATTTCATTCCCATATAGGTTTTCACTTATGGGATTAACTCTATCCACATATAGAGCCCTGGATCCTAGATGTATTTTTCCTCGATGGGGATCCAACCCAATTTCCATCTAGGATTTTGTAGTGGAGTTGACATCATTGACCCCTAGATCACTAGATGGAGGATACAATCCACACCTCAAAGTGGAAATCAAACCTAGATGTGGTTTTATATGAATAATTAATATGAATCAATGGTCATTCGGCCTCCACAAGGTGAATTTTACTCTCACAATCCCCTCAATCAACTAATTTCATCAAACAAGGGAATTTACCTAGAATACCAAATTTCTGAAGGTGGAGCGTAGTGTCTAAGAAAAGACTCCTGAAATATCACATCATTTCAAAATAAGATAAAGGGGCCCAAGTAGATCCAAATTACACCAAATATAGAAGCAATGGGCCTCAGAACTCTAACATTCAACGTGTTCATAAACACTTAGAACTTTGACCATGCACATAATATAAATTAAACTCATAACATGTAATATGGTTCGTAATCAAGATTATGGTAATGGGTTGTGCAATTTATAGACATAGAAGGTATTGAAGTACTTATAAGATAACAAATTGATCCTAAGTAATTCTCAAATCACGGCTTAATAACAAATTGTATAACCTGCAATTCATTAATATGGAAGTAACCAAAGAGTTCAAGAATTCATTAATACCATGGATAGATAAGATATATCAAGAATATACAAATATTTAAGAATTATTTCATGAATGGAACATGACCATACATTAGCCAATCAACATAATAGCACAGTAAACATCGATCAATTAATTATGCTTAGACCATTTTACTTGTATGAGTGTACTACAGTAGTTGGAAACTAAAGGAGGGACTTCCACTCTCCAACCAACCATAGTCTAGATACACTACAATCTCTCTTAGAACTAAAAATCCCTGAGTTAGACTCAGAGTCTGGGGAAATGCTTTTGGAAGGGTAATTTCATAGCATATGGTTTGGTGAATCACTTTGGAGATGAAGTCATCACGACATTTCAAACTAGGTGAGCAAGAAAGTTTCCCTCAAACCAAGGATCTGTAAGGATATCCCTTCCTTAGTTATGTTAATAAATTAATTTTAAGTAACAATTTTCAAATATATAAATATATTTTCATCTATTTTTGGTTCTCCAGGCTGGTGTTATAGTCATAATTATCATTACAAGTGTTAGGGTAGAACACAAAGATGTTACAACAAGAGGGAAATGGAGAATGAGATCCATCTATTGCCGGACTCCTCGTTGTCAACCAATGGGTTGTATAGGAAATATGTTATAGAAACAAGTGAGGTGAAGAAGAAGTTGTAGAATCTATTGGAACATAGTGTCATTTAAACGAGCACATCACCATGTGGTTCACTCTCTATATCGTCTTCTACCATCACATTCAGATATTCCACTTTTTGTTGATTAGTCTATTCAACACATATAGGACCTCATGATAATCATAGTATAAATTCTTCAATATCAGGCTCCAATGGCTACTCTCCATCATGTGTACTCCACGATTCTTTAGTTTCTTCTAAATCTTGTTCTTCTAGATGTTGTTCTTCAATGATAGCAAGATAATCTCCTTTTTATATTAATATTCATGATATAAAAAGAATATCATTTAGATGAAGAGTTATATGGAAATTATGTACCTCACATTGTATATGAGCTGAGTTACTTTATTTTCTAGGTTCATGAATGCTTGTGGATGTAATTGAGTGAGAGTGGGCCTTTGAGATGGTCGTGGTTGAGGCTATGGTTGTGGTGGAGGTGGATGGTATTGATATTTGAATTAAGTACACTGAAGATGTTGAAGGAAACAAGGATCAAGCCATTGAGGAGGATGGTGTTGATATGGATGAAAGAGAGGAATGGTAGGTTGGGGAGGAAAAGGCCATGACTATTGACCGAAATATGGAGCACCCCATTTGGAAGGATAAGACAATGGAGTGGGGATAAATCAAGGTGAGGTGATAGGCAGATATGAAGGCTTAAATTATGGATTATATGTTATATTGAAAGAGGAGGGGTAGTCCATATCTTGTTGATATGAGTTGAAAAATTGGAGTTTCTCCATTGCTCCTTCTAACTTCTTGGCCACCTCTTCTTCTTCTACTTGCAATAGTGGATGAAGTTGTCGGCCTATTATACTACATGACAATGGGGGGGGGGGGGGGGGGGTTAGTGTTCAAAATATACTGAGAGGGGGGGGAGGCGGGGGGGTTGAATCAGTATTAGCAAATCAATATAACTTTTTCATTTCATACTCCGATTTATATACGCTACTTCAATTAAGGGAACTCGCGTGTACACACAACTGTGTTTAATGCAACTAGCGTATATCTAGTAAAATTATGATTCAGTTAATCCATCATATGTTGATATTTAATTAGTGCATCATAACTTCTTTAACCATATAAACAGTAAACAGGTCCAATAAAACATAACAGATCATCACACATAAGAAACACACATGAACACCATGATGTAAGGTGGAAACCTAATGCGGGACAAAAACCACCAGCTACCGTCTTCCTTTAATATAAGAAAAACCTGTTTACAATCTTGTACTGGCACAGACACATACCAGTATGCAGGCACCCACCTGTAGAAGGCTACAACCTTCTCTCGTTCTCCAGCTTCTACTGGAAGGGAGCTACAACCCTCTGGCTCTTGTACTAGCCGATATATTTACTAGTACGTAGGTGCTAGCCTACAAAAGGCTACAACCCTCTCTCATTTTCCAATAGCTACTGGAAGGGAGCTCCAAACCACTGGCTCTTGTACTGGTCAATATGTTTACCAGTATGTAGGTGCCAACCTATTGAAGGCTCCAACCTTCACTCTTCCTCCAGGGATGATGTTTCATAAATTTTCAGACTAGATACTCCTGGAACACAACATCATTATATGAAGGCCACGTTTCATCCAATTTTCATACTGGACCCATCAACAACATTGAAGCACAAAATCAATCACCACTACAATACAACCATCAACCACATCTACATCATCAATCTCTAAATCACTCAACAATTGAATCACTGAAACCCTGTCATTAAACATAGTCACCAGTACACAGAGCAAAACCCAGAACTCTGCAGCAACAATCAGATCTAACTGAAACTTCAAATATCATACTTCATGCTGTATACGTGACTTTTCTAAGTTGAACTAGTGTGTATACGCACTTTTACCAAGGCGAACCCGCATACAGATCTGCAAATATTTACTCATAACTTTGCAGTTATGCAAGACATCAGTCATACCCAGATCATAACAGTTATACAATAAAATATGCATCAGTAATTCAGATCTAGTCTATCCATGATCAAACCACATAATGATAAAAAATTTCAAGCCTTATGATCCTGATCGATCATTCACCATCATCCACATGGGTCCGTCCTTGGTTCAGATCATGCAAAGCATCACCAACCCATAACCAGCATACTAGATGTCACACTTCATCAGATATTCAATCCTTGCACATCTTGCACACCATGGACTAATGATCTTCTCCTCCTTATATAGGTTTAGACCTCTCTCAATACCATGGTCCAAAACCATGTAGGACCAATACCTTGGACCCAACACCTGGGTTCAATACCTCGGAATAAATACCATGGACCAATATCATGGGTCAAAATACCATGGACCAAATACCACAGACCAAAACTTATTTTTCCAACATGTACGCACCTTTCCTTCTGTGAAAGTGCGTGTGTACATTATACACTTCTTTTGGTCTGCTAACCTGCGTGTATATGCTTCTTTGTCAAGGTGAACTTGCATATACCTCTCTCTGATCATTAATTCTTTGCTCTTGACCTACTGCACTATGATCTATCATCCTAGTGAGTTGCAATCAAGGACAACACCTGTATCATACTTGTATCATAATGCCAACAGTTAGTGTACTACAGAAAGATATTTTTAGAGAATAGGTTTAATGAAAATGCTATTGCAACAAAAAATTTTATCTTTTGAAATGCAATATGCCTGATGCACTTTTTTTTTTGTTTTTGCATAAAATATGAATGAAAAAAAGAATGAAGGAATCATTCTAATAAAAAGAGAGTGATTTCTTTGGAACCCTTCATGACAACAATAACAAAAATTGATGATCCCAGGTAACGCAACAAGAATGTTGCAACTCCCAAGGCTACCAACTCTAATTATCAACTCAGAGTTCATACAAACATAAGAGGTGCCAACATTATATGTGCAACAAACACCTTCCTCTTTCTAGTCTAGCTCCATTTTATGTAGGAGAAAAAAGGAAAGGAAACAACTTTAAATCAAAAAATATATAAGTAAGCTTCTAGTCTTGCATTACATAAGGTAAATATAAATAAGAAAACTTGTTGTATTTCTTCTTGAAATTAAATGGTAGAAAGGAAATCTATTATTTTTGCAAGAAAGGAAAAAACACATAAGCTAGTGAAAGCAAAGAAAATCTAATCCATCTTGCTAGAAAATAAATGATAGCAAAGGAAATATATTCTACTTTGCAGGAAAGAAAAGCCCTGTATTACTCTTGTAGGAAAAAAATCATATTTTTCTTAAAGTAAAATGTAGGAAAGAAAATATGAATTAGTTGTAAATATCAAAATTCAAGAAACAAGCATAAGAGAAGCTAAATAGCTACCTAACCAAGCCTTGTCTCAACCAAGGATGGTCTCAAAACATTGATGGGCTATTATAATGCATAATCCTATTTCTACCATGAATTTTTCATGAATATAGGCAAGGGAAGAGCTTGAAAACAAATTTCTACATGTGCTAAATTTCAACAAAAAATTATTACTAAAACCAAAAATTTCAAAATTGTGAACTAGTAAACCAATCCAAGTAGCTTAATGATGAATATGAATTTGCATAGTTGTTCTAATGATGCATCATACTTTTAATTGTATAAGTGACCGAAAAAACCACTTACATCAATCATTCAGCTAATCTAACCTAGAACAAATTGTAGAAATTCCTTGTACATTCAAACTGCTAATTGTAATATGTTAAAACAATTGACTTGAATATATTCTACTCATCAGCGGAAACAATTAAATGATAAAGAAATCATAAATCATACAAGATAAATAATTCAATCAACAAATTACACAATTATTTCCTAGGGATATATTGCATTAGTAAGAAAATATTAGAAGATTACAATTCTTGTCTCAAACCTGAGCAACCTCTGCACTTTCTCTATCTATCTCACTGCTTCCTAGACAAGTCTTGGATGAATACAATATGCTATGCTCAACCTTGAGCTCAACCCCACACAAGTATTTTCTATCCTTTGCCTGACTGATTTCCTTTGGCCAATAGTTAGCCAAATTATAGCTTTCCAATCTTTTACTTTCTTCTTTCAATGAGGAATTAAGCTCCTATTTAATAACATTTTTCCTCCATGCAATTGTGCAGTTAATTTAGGCTCTTCCTCTGGCTGCATGCACCATATGTACAATTTGGTCAATCATATAATTGATAGTACATTGTACCTAGACTCCAATATCAACAAGGTATTTCTCTAATCTAAAATGCATGAGTTATTTATGAGTGAATCTTCTGTTTACTAGTTGATCACTTTAGGAAGAACCACAATGCACTTTAGGCAACACCACGCCACACCTCAGGAAGCACCACATTGCACTTCACAAAGCACCACAATGTACTTCAAGTAGCACCAAACTAGACTTCAGGCATCACCACACTCGACTGTGGGAAGCACCACACTACTAGACCTCCCACTAGTTCCTCCATCATTTGGAACTAGTTTAACTAGCTTTTAACTTAGTTAGATTGAAGTAATTAATTACAACTCAAAATAAACTCAACCAGGGTTCCTATAATATAGGAGAAACTCTACATGACTCTAGTTAGACCCTCAACTTGAATTAACTCAACTAACTAAGTGAAATTAACTTACTTAACTAATACAAGTTGTAATGACATGTAGAATTACAATTTTATTCCCAATTTAATTCAAGGACAAATTAAATCAAGATATTTCTTGATTCTATTTTTAACATTTCTTGTTTTTATTTTCAAAACTCGCTCTCAACAAGAAAGGGATTATATACTACCTTGATCCTACCTTTGTTAAACTTGAATTTGCATCTTTACAATACCTTTACCAAAATATCTATGTCATGTTCCTTTGTAGGAATGCAATCCAACAACACTTCCCAATGTTACTACGACTATTACAACATTTGCAACTGAGAATAAAACTGCAATTTTTCGATGCTTTTCAGTTTCACAAAAAAAATAATCATTGAATCAATTTGCAACTGTCTAGTAGGAAAACTATGTTGTTGCTGACTCTGCTACTAAGCCTCCTGCTATGTTGTCAACTCTACTATGCACTTCTCTAACTTACAATGATTCTTTTATACTCGGAAAATTGTGTTATTGCTAACTTTGCTAAGCCTCCTACTCTACTGTCAACGGTACTCTGCACTCCTTAGTATCTAACTGATATTGATCCTCCTACTACTGAATACTGTGGGCGTGGGCCCTGTAGAAAGGTAATGATCCATGAGACAAAGACACATCAATGGACCTTGCCCAATTTTTTGCAACTCTTGGGACTATTGCTTCACATCGCCCCACCTCACACCAGGACGTATAACTAAATGAAAAGAGAACTCTAATATACTCATATTGTTGTTGGTACTACTACATTGTTCCTTCTGCAGTGCTACTGCAACTACTACAATAATGAGCATGGTCTCCCCATATCCTAAAGTAATAGCTTCCATAGGGTTGCCTCCTATGGAACTATACTCCCTCTGAATATCGATCTCCTTGTGGGAAATCTGTCTACTCCTCAATCTACTAATGCTAATGATCACAACTCCTTTTTATGTCACTAAACACTGCCTCACTGATCTTCCCACTAGTAGCCTTCTAGCTCCACTAACAAGTCCACACATAGGGTCTTCTCAATCTACCCTGAACTAGAGCTCCATCAATTTGCAATTTGAAATTTCTAGTCTAATTTGAATCCTTCTCTATATTGATTCCATTTCTAATACCATGTAGAAATTTCTACAAATATGGCTTCGATACAATGTAAAAATTCCTTGTAGGTCAAACTGCTAATTGCAATATGCTAAAGAAATAGACTTGAATCTACTCTATGCATCAACGGAAACAATTAAATGGTCGTGAAATCATGAAGCATACAAGAGAAAGAATTCAATCAAAAAATTACACAATGATTTCATGCGGAAATCCATAACTAAAAAACCCTATTATTTGTTGGGCATGGAATCCCCACACAACATGTTTTGGGGCTCACAACCCAAGTTTTGGTCAAAGGTTTTGTAAGAATTCATGAATTTCAGACGTGGAGCGTGAAGTATAGAATGAGTCATAGGTTTGCCCGCCCTAAAATATTGTAATGTAATTTAAAGTCATGTTATGTATAAATAGAGAAAATCTCTAAGTGTAAAGATAGTGATTGGTGGGAGAGAAGAATAGGAATGGTTAAAGATTAGAGAAAGAGTCTAAGTGTACTGGGTCATAGTGGTAGGAAGAGGCTCTACATCTAAGTGCGCAGAGGCCTAGTAGAGTCTGCGGCTAAGTGCGCAGACCCCTGCAGCTGAGTGCGCGGGGCGGTGTCTAGTCTATAATCTAGATTGAAGATTAATAAAGAGAAGTTGATTCCTACTTTAGTGTATATGTTGGGCATTGTCTTCTTTACATTTATATTGGTTTATTTTATTGCACGCTCTGATATGGTTGATGAATATGCTGTAATAATCATTAATCTTATATGTACAAGCTATGTAATCGGGTAATAACAGATTAATAGTGAGGAACTTGGGTATTATACGAATTGCGCCCAAGGTAGGGTTGCACGAAAGCAACATCATAGGCGATGAAGGCATAGCAAGTGCACATAGCGACGTGTGCACATGGGTAAACCGCAGATCTCCAAAATCTCATCAGACATCCACAGGGTGTGGAAACCTAGTTCTAGCACCCTCCCATACTACTTCGGGTGAGACCTCAATCTGCACTCTGCGGACTGTTGCCGAAAGGGCCAGTAGTACTGGGATTTGTTTGGCTAAATCACCTCTAAACCTAGGTCAGGCCCCTACAACACAACAAATGGTTCTGTTGTTGGGACCAGGATCTGCATAAGGGATGTTTGATGTGATGACACTCGAACCCAACAAAAGAAGAAATTGAAGAGTGGTTGGACAAGAAGATTCACGAGTTAGTGACACAGGAAAACAAAACTCTGCAAGTGTCTAAGGAATAGTGGTTGGAGCACTACTTGTACATGGAAATCCATGAAATTTTCTTTATATCCTTTCCTTTTGAGCTTTATGAGTGGATTGTGAAGTTAGCAGACAACCATGGAAGGTGTAGGATCGACAAACCAATAGTGTTGACTCCAGAATTAGTGCACAGCCTAGAAGCATTAGAAGATAAGATCGCGGGAGTTGTGGACCATTAGCTTGATCAGATAATAGGAGGATTTATAACTAAGTTGAGGTAGACATGACTATTAGCTACAGTGAGGCAGAACAACGTTTTCTTAAGGGACCGCAAGGTAAGTATATTAATTTATGAACACTTGGATTAAGATGATATTGTGTGAAAAGTTGGTTATGTGAAAAAATTAATGTTTGGGACTACACAGAGTAGGAAGATCTACAAAAGCGGAAGTAGTGAAGAATTAGAAAATAGTCCCTTAATTTCACCCTCACTAGAGAGCAAGGAAGATCTCACGAAGGTTTCTCTAAGAGGTGCGGTCAGTTTGATAAGGCAGTGAATTCCGCGTTTACCACCTCCACCCACACCGCCACTTGTTTCACCCTCCTCACCTCCATCTCCACCCACTCCACCTCTTCCACCACCACAGTTCAGTATGGCGAGTGCGATCAAATTACCGGTATTCAGAGGAGTAGGGAATGAAGATCCGGACCAATTCTGGTTCGTGGTAAGAGTGGTATGGGAAGCACAAGGTGTCACGGATGACAGTATTAAGAAAGCCATGATGGTAAGCGCGATGCAAGATCACACATTAACATGGTATATCAAGCATTCTAATGACCACCCAAACACAGGAATTACAGAGATCCTGGCCATGTCGAATAGGGAATTTAGTAGGCTAAAGTCATAAACACAATCAATCATCAAATTTAAAGAGATCGCGATGCTCCCAGGTGAGACCCCTTGGGATCTGGATCAATGGATGAAGAGTATGATTCGCGAAGCCAATATGACATTGATGGATGGACAACATCGTGCATGGTTTGTAGCATCTCTGACACTACACTTGAGAATGGCGCCATGACAGCAGAAAATTTCCACCCAGGCTGAAGCATTGGAAATGGGAATGAGATTACAAGAGACCCCTACACAAGACCCTTGGTTGGGAATCCAAAAAAATCCACGCACAACTACAGAATCTGTGTCTAGAAATGTAGATTTTGAAACAGGATAGGGCACCTTAGTGGGAGGCACATGAGGAAGGATGCTGCATAAAATGCAAAGGCCAGGGCCATGACAAAGATCATTGTCCAGTGTTCGCGAACTACTTGGCAGGAGGAGGGCCGATGTCATTGAGACCGGAGGCATAGGCAAGGTCGAGCGCGGTACCTTCTTTATGGTATGTGATCTGTCAGATAGGAGGGAAACACACTAGGGATAATTGTCATTTGTTGCAGAAGTATATGTAGACATCCTAGCAATTGTTTTGTAATTTCTACAGGTCGGTAGGCCATGATGAATGCACTTGTTGAAGTTACGAATTAATGATGGATCAGATCCCTACCTGCATAGTGCAGACCAAAACACGAGCCCTCAACCCAAATACGGGGATGGTGAACATTGGATTTTAGAGGCGCGGTTGAGGACGAGGTAGAATGGGACTAGAAAGTGGTCGCGGACAGCTAATTTGTTACAATTGCATAGGGCCAGGGCACTATGCCCACGATTGTACCAACCTGATAAGGATATCATTGTTATATTATGCTTAGTTTGATCATGAGATAGAAGAACGTCCTGCGGTGATCACAAGGATGCGTGAAAAAGGGGTATTCCATCCCCCTCCAACTCAGAATATACAAATGATTAGGTCTAGGCTGCGCGAAGAAGACTCGAATGTAAACATGATTCTCAAAAGCAGTATGATCGTTGGAGATGATAAGGGGAAGTAGCTAGAACAAAGTGCATGGGTTCGCAAGGCTCCTGCCAAGGAACCTGAGTTTGATTTAGAATGCGTGAAGGAGACATTCATGGAAGCTAAGAAGAGCTTCACAGAGGCCTCCACTTTAGGTAGTAAGGATCAACTAGAACCCGTAATGGATCCTTCAATGCTCACTACCTTTCTAGAGACATGCATGAAACTGTTGCATGAAAACAAGGTAGTGAAAGGACTACAAGAACTTATAACGAGATGCACGGGGTCAGGAGAACCGCGCGTGGTCTGGAAACTGGTGAAGCATGCATTGCGCACTATAAGGGAAATGAGGTTAACTGCGTAGATTGGTGAGTATGAAATGGATAAGCTAATCCTAGATCTGGGTTTGGAATCGAATGTATTACCAAAGCAAACATGGGAATGTATGGGTAGACCCATGTTACAATGGTCCCCTATTTAGTTATGAATGGCGAACCAATAGAATATTTTACCCATGGGGAGACTGCAAGGGGTAACAGTAGATATTGAAGGTGCAAGCGCGTAGGCGGGTTTGAAGTAATATAGATTTTCGATGATAGTAACCCCTATCCCGTGCTGCTAGGAATAGTTTGGGCCACCGATATGAATGGAGTCATAAATCTGAAGAAGAGAAAAATGATCTTCGAGAAAAAGTCACTACGAGTAGTAGTACCATTGGGTCTAGCCGAAGGAGTGCGCTACACTGAACCAGTGCGCGATGATGATAGTGATGATGATCTTGATTGTATTTACAAAATAACTGCATGAGACTAGGATTGGGTGAATCCAACTGCAGATGGGAGAATCTTGTGGGAGTGCAAAAGCTCCTGCTCTTCAGATTCAGACGAAGAAGTAGAGTGGTCGCAGAATCGGCTGCACGAAGTAACAATGCTTAATTGCAACATGATGGTTAGATCGTTGTGTTGCATGACTATGGAGGCAAGGGAGCTGTCAGCATATGATGGATTGTCAGTGGTGGATGAATTTCTGAGTAAATTTGAAAGCACAATACCAGAACAGTAGCGGTTTGATGCACTAAAGTGTGCATTGCATGCAACACCCGCACAATGGTGGGGTACGCATCAAGGAAATTTTGAGGACTGGTGCAGATGTAGAAGGATGATGCAACTTTGATTTGGGAAACCGCAAATATAGCTAGTAGAAAAATATGATGGAAGAGATGACCCACGCATACACCTCACGAAATGGACCAAGGTCTACAAGGAAGAACCACAGCCTAAATGGGTACATTTATTGTACCATACCTTGGATGTCATACCCATGAACTGGTATACTAAGAGAGAGCTCTAACATGGTACGGGCGAATGGGATGTCTTGTGTGAGGGAATTTTGTTAACGTTCACATTTGAAGATCATTGGTTGGATACTGTTGACGATGCTGTGCAAGTAATAAAAGATGCCATCTTCAAAATACCACAGGAGCCAATGGAAATACTTTAGCCAGTATGGGCGACACAGTTAAGAAACACCCTAGAGTGTTATAACATGCAGGTGGAATAGGATGATGAGGACCCACTTATTAATATTCCAGAAACAGAAGGTTGTCACGAAGTTCGAGGACCATTAATTGAGGATCTCGACATCACTGCACCGCTAAAAACAAACCAGGAAAACATTGACACAGAAGCGGAGCCAAAGTACGCAACGCTTGGGGACTATTAGGATGATGCTATAGTAGATAAGGTCTCTGAGTTACTCCCCGAATACCAATACTTGTTCTTGACCAAAATCATGGACTTAAAAGGGATCATTGGCTACTTAGGGATGATGAAGATCACTTTGAAATCGGATGCGGAGCCAGTTAAGAACCATCCTTATTGTTTGAATCCAAAGTATAAAGAAAAGGTCCGCGACGAATTAGACAAAATGCTCGCAACCAGAATTATTGAACCAGTAGAAGAATCTAACTGGGTGAGTCCCATGGTAATGGAAGAGAAAAAAAGAAAAGGTGAAATAGGAATATGCGTGGACCTTAGGAAGCTTAAAGACGCCTGTGTACATGATCCATTCCAAACACCATTCACAAATGAAGTCTTGGAGTATGTTGGCGGTCAAGAAGCATACTCATTCACGGATGGCTTTTAAGGGTACCATCAGATCAAGATCACACCGGAAGATAGGAGAAAAATGACCATCGCAACAGAATGGGGCTACCTTCAATACACCGTTATGCCCTTTGGACTGAAGAATGTGCCAGCTATATTTTCACACATTGTGGTGGCCTCATTCAAAGTATACATCCACAAGTTCTTGGAGGTCTATCTGGATGATTGGACTGTATTTGGATTAGTTAAACACCATGTAGCGAGCTTACGCTTGATGCTAGATACTTTCCGCCGACACCAGATTGCACTGAACCTTAAGAAGTGCACATTCCTCGTTGCCTTTGGAAACCTACTGGTACATGTGGTCTACAAATAAGGCTTGATGGTGAACCCTGTGAATATTACCATTATTCTGAATTTGGAAGAACCGCAAAGTGTTAAACAACTGCACGCTACGCTGGGGCACACTGGATACTATAGGAAGTTCATCAAAAGTTATGCCCAAACAATAGCACCAATGGAAAAGGTATTGAAAAAGGATGCTACATATTGTTGGAATGATGATTGGATGAAAAGTTTGGATGTACTAAAGGAGAAACTAGCCTCTGCTCCCATCCTAGTCTTCCCAAAATGGGATGTGGAATTTCATCTACATGTTTATGCATCGTGTATTGCGCTGGGAGCCGTACTCACACAGGAAGGTGCAGAGGGTTTGGATCACTCAATCATGTTCGCAAGTCAGAGACTATCCAAAGCTGAAAAGAACTACTCCACTACTGAGTGCGAAGGGTTGGCAATGGTGTACGCACTCCAGAAATACCGACACTATTTACTTGGTAGACATTTCAAGATGTATATCGATCATTTTGCATTAAAATACCTCGTGAACAAGCCTGTGCTAGGGGGGCGTATATGCATATGGCTATTACTATTTCAAGAATATGATTTTGAAGTCATCGTCAAGTTGGGACGCCTAAATGCAGGACCAGATCACTTGTCATGAATTGAGACGGGCGAGGAACCAACAAATTTGGAGGAGGGACTACCTAATGCATAGCTCTTCGTAGTGCGCATCACAGATGACCACTTCAAAGATATAATCCATTTTCTAACAACAAGAACTGCAGAAAGGAATACTCAATCCAATAGAAGAAGGAGTTAGTGATGCGCGTGGCAGACTTTTCTGTCATCGCGGGGCACCTCTACAAAATGGGAAATGAAGAGATATTGCAAAGAAACGTACCTGAATTTGAACAAGATCAGATCCTCACAGAAGCACATGGGGGTGCTGTAGGAGGACACTATGCAGGATGTTCGACTGCACAGAAGATTCTTCGCACCGTGTTATGGTGGCCAACATTGCACCAGGATTCGAAAGTTAACTGTTGAGCTTGTGACATATGTCAAAGGACCGGGAAACCATCACGAAGGGATGATATGCCACTAAATCCAAAAATGACACTACACCCATTCAAAAAATGGGCAATCGACTTTGTGAGACCAATCAAACCTTAAGGAAATACAAGTGTGCACTACATCATCACTGCGACGGAGTACCTGCCACGATGGGCAGAAGCACAGCCGGTTAAGGACTACACGGCTGCTATGACTGCGTAGTTTTTATTAAAAAATGTGTTGACATGATTTGGTTGTCTGAAAGTCTTAATGAGTGACCGCAGAACACATTTCCTGAATGAAACCATTAGCGCGCTCACAGTAGAGTTCTAGGTGTATCATCAACAAAGTACATTGTACCACTTGCAAGCTAATGGGATAGTAGAGGCATTCAACAATATGCTGGAAACATGGAAAAAATTGATGGGCTAGACACCTTTCCAGCTAGTCTATGGCATGGAAGTTGTCATGCTAATGGAATACATCATACCTAGTCTACGAATAACAACACTCATAGGCATGTCAGACCATGAAGTCTTGGAAGAAAGGCTCACGCAATTATAAGAACTCGAGGAAGAACGATTTCTGGTTGGATTTCATCAGCAGGTACAATAGTAGCGTGAAATGGCCTAGCATGATTGTCATATCAAGTTGCGCACCTTCAAGGTAAATGACTTAGTACTGTTGTATGACAGTAAATTTGAAAAATTCCCAGGAAAATTTAGAATGCATTGGCTAGGACCATACATCATTAGGGATGTTACAGGAAGAGGCACTGTCCAGATAGTTAAACTAAATGGAGAACCCTTTCGAGGCAAGGTAAACGACAGTCTCTTGAAGCCTTACACGGCTGGGCTGGCTATCTAACTAACTGAATGCAACACAGTCTTCGCGACCCAAGAAGCTGGACCAGGGCGCGGGACTATAAACACAAGTAGTAGATACCGGTACCAAGGTAAGCACACAATTCAGCAAGCGTACAATAGGTCCAACAGACAATAGAATAGTGTGTCGTAGATCTCTAAGTAGTACGAGACTAGTTGGAGGGGCTCCATGCCAATATCACTGCACTGACAGAGTGACTCGGGACGAGTCATGATGATTGTGTTGGGGTCCTATTGGGCATGGAATCCCCCCACAGCATGTTTTGGGGTCCATAGCCCAAGTTTTGGTCAAAGTTTTTGTAAGATTCCATGAGTTTCGGGTGCAAAGCACGATGTATAGGATGATTCATATGGTTGTCTGCCCTAAAATATTGTAATGTAATGTAAAGTCATGTCAACCTATCCATGGTCCATGGACCAGGGGAACGTATAAATATAGCGAAGCTCTAAGTGTAAAGATAGTGATTGGTGGGAGAGAAGAATAGGACTGGTTAAAGCTTAGAGGAAGAGTCTAAGTGTACTGGGTCGTAGTGGTAGGAAGAGGCTCTGCAGCTGAGTGCGCAGAGGCCTAGTAGAGTCTGTAGCTGGTGCACGGACCCCTGTAGCTGAGTGCGTAGGGCAGTGTCAAGTATGTAATCTAGATCAAATATTAGTAAAGAGAAGTTGATTCCTATTTTGGTGTATCTGTTGTGCATTGTCTCCTTTACATTTATATTGGTTTATTTTATCGCGCACTCTAATATGGTTTTTGAATATGTTTTAGTAATCATTAATCTTATACACACAAGTTAAGTAATCAGGTAACAACATATTAACAACGAGGAACTTGGGTATTATATAGGTTGCACCCCATGTAGGGCTATGAAAGTAGCATCATAGGCTGTGAAGGCATAGCAAGTGCGCGTAGCGACGTGTGCATAGGGGTAAGCCGCAGATCTCCAAAAGCTCATCAGACATCCACAGGGTGCGGAAACCTGGTTCTAGCACCCTCCCATACTACTTTATGTGAGACCTCAGTCCACGCTCCACAGACTGTTGCCGAAAGGGCCAGTAGTACAAGGATTTGTTTGGCTAAATCACTTCTGAACCTGGTTCACGGCCCTACAACCCAACATTATCTATATATAGCATTAAATAGAAAATATGAGAAGATTGCAATGCTTTTCTCAAGCCTGAGCAACCTCTGCACTATCTCTATCTGTCTCACTACTTCTTAGAGAAATTTTTGATGAATACAATATAATTTTCTCAACCGTGACCTCAACCTTGAGCAAGTATTTTCTATCCTCTTCCTGATTGACTACCTTTGGCCAATACATAACCAAATTCTAGCCTTCCAAGCTCCTACTTCCTTGCATTTTTCAATGAGGAATTAGGCTCCTATTTAATAAGAATTTCCCTCCATGGGATGTCACAGCTCCTTTAGGCTCTTCATCTAACTGCATGTACCATATTTATAACTCGAATGATTATACAACTGATAGTACATTTTCCCTGAACTCCAATCTCAATTGGGTCTTTCTCTTATCTGACATGCAAGAGTTATTTATTATTGAATCTTCAGTTTACTGATTGATCACTTTAGGCAGCACCATACTACACTTCATGAAGCACCACACTACACTTCAGGCAACACCGCACTGCACTTCATGCAACACCACATTGTAATTCATGCAACACCACAATATACCTCAAGCAAAACCACACTTCAATTCAAGTAATGCCACACTACACTTCAGGCAAATCCACACTACACTTTAGGAAACACCACATTGTACTTTAGGAAGCACTACACTGCACCTTAAGAAGCACCACATTGCACTTTAGGAGAGACCAAACTGTAATGGAGGAAACACCACACTCGACTGCAGGTAGCAGCACATTACTACACCTACCACTAGTTCCTCCATCAATTGGAACTAGCTTAACTGAATTTAACTCAATTAGACTGAATTAAATAATTACAACTCAAAATAAACTCAACTATGGGCTCCTATAATGTAGGAGACACTCTACGTGAATCTAGTTAGACCCTCAACTTGAATTAGCTGAGCCAACTAAGTAAAATCAACTTAGCTAACTAATACAAGTTATCATGGGATGTGGTATTACAATTTTGTTCCCAATTTAATTCAAAGACAAATTAAATCAAGATATTTCTTGATGTTATTTTTAACATTTCTTAATGTTATTTTCAATATAAATGAAGCAATAATACTAAGTAGATAAATAGGGAATTCAAGAGTAGAGATGCAAGTAAATAGGAAATGAAAAGAAGATAATGAAATTGTACAACATATCTTTGAGGCTCCTGGGATGGCCAAGTCCAAGGATACTCAGAGTCTTATGAAATAAACCAAGCCTTAGATGTTGAAAATGAAACCAAACTTCATTCTTATAATAAATTCAAGTACATCCCTGCTGGAAATGAAAGTATAACTGCTAAATAACAAGTTTTCTTCATAGGAAGACTAATAATCCATGCCTTTAGAGGCTAATTTGTATTGGCACTTATATAAATTTATGGGGAAGAAACCTCATTGCAAGGAGGTACATTTACCCTCCAAAATCCCTCAAAAAGTGGATCTCGTTCTGACTAGTAGGAACCTTTATTAAATACTAAGTTTTAGCTTCTCATGTAGTAGGGAACACATCCCTAGATTTTCTCAATCAGTGGAGCTCCAGAAATTGTTCAACAATTTCTTAATATCCTATTCATTGAATATCCATCATGTAGCATGTTGTCGTAGGGAGAAAGTCCCTAAATTCTCTTATTCTGTAGATATTCATAATTTAGTCAATATTCACTCAATTTTCTATAAAATAGATAATTACGGGCACGTAATATGGAAGGGAAAACTAAATCCTTAAGGACTCATTATGACTATGAATTAACTCTATAATGTGAAAGCTAGGGGGTTAAACGAGTGTTTTCAGTGTCTAGTAATGATCATATGGGCCTTAAAATATATACAATTGAGATACCCATCATCTCCCCTTACTGGAACTATTTCTCATGCCTAAGAAACTCAATTATTTGTCTTTCGACTATCCTCCACTTGCCTCTATTGTTGTGTTGTCATTGGTTCCCTCGTTTCCTGCTCTATGTGTTGAACCAATTCATGCTTTATTGGTTGCCTTTATATTTCATTGTCTACTCTATTATCTACACCTCCACTCCTTTCTACTCACCGCACCATCACTTTAAACAAATTCTCAATCAATGCCTCATTTACTACATCATATTTATTCTTTTATAAGAACTCAAGTTGTACAATTTACAAAGTAATTTCCTCATAGAACTGTGGGGTTTACTTAACTTTTATGTCAAACAGTGGTGAGAAGAGATGGCACTCACTCTTTATCCTAATGATTACCTTTGTTGTTTGAAGTTCTAGGAGAAATTAGCCTCTTGTATCACTATGTATTCTTCCTATAACACTATGTACAAAATCTTGTAGCACTTTATATTCTTCCTATAGTACTTTGTACAAAATCTTGTAGCACTATGTGTTGACTCCTTGCAAAAGAAGGCTTTCTTGACACTCATTGCCTCATTTCTTGACCCTTTATCCTGGTGCACTCCCATGGGTAAGGGAGCGATATTTTTCACTTAATTTCATTGAAATGGATCTCCAATTCTCTTACTTCCATCACAAACTCTTGGTCACTTGGATTTCATTAATTGGCTACAAATTCAAGTGGAATATCATAACCATATGCTCTCAACATTTTAAATAATCCCATCTAGTTGGAATTTTTGAAAATGGCAAGCAATTTAGGATATTGATGGATTCTCTCTGTGTTGGTTGGTTTTGTCCTATTAAATCCTCCTCCAATATTTGTAGACTATTTTTTTGGAGAATTTGGTATCTACATATAAATACTAATTCCCTAGATAATTAGCCATATCTAGAACAATGGTTTAAAGCACTTTAGCCTTTTCCTATAAGCAATAGATAAGACAAAGAAGATGAGAAGACCTACTTTTAGTTCCACTTTCCTCTTGTCTCCTTTGTATCGATCCTATCACTCCTTCCTGTACTTAACACGCTTGAGAAGTACCTTTAAACACAAACAAATGACAAAGAACCGATCAAAGAGAAATATCTATTGAATACAAGTAAATGGAATCAGATACATTCACACATATAAGCATCATATAACAAGATAAGAATATGAGAAAAAGGTTCAAATACTTTATTGAATAGAAGAAGGAATTACGACCATCAAGTCTGATTCGAAGTCACTCCTCTAGCTTGGATCCCATCCACTTCACGTCAAAAGCATGACAAACTTGTAGCATAACAATACTTTATAAAAGTCAATTCTCATAGCAACATTATCTCCTTACAATTCAACATAGTCCAACCCTTGATCACTTAGATGAGTTCTCAATTTATAGGAAGATGAATGAGGTTATGTCATAATTGGGAGTGTTGAATGGCCTTCCATACTTAGAATTAGTTCCATGGAGGAAGGGATGAGAGGATAGGATGCATCTTAGCTCATTCCTCATCCATTTTCGTGCTCATAGGAGTTGATAAGTGAGGGAAACTTCTAGAAGACTCCAGGAGATAATAATATTCCTCAAACCCTATGTGAATTTCAGTCAATTTCACCCAGGATAGGTGAAAGAGGGCCTAAGTGCTCTGCAGAGCACCTTAGCATGGACTCCACTGCTCTGCAGCGCACCCTTACATGGGCTACCTACACTGGTCCCTCTAGAGATCATTTCAAGATGTCTTCAAGTCATGAAACTATCTAGGAAGGAGGCATTCAAAAGGGTGACTTGTTTAGGGTGTGTGAAAACTGAAATTAGGGTTTGATGAGCCCTAAAACACTGATCTAGATGATGGGAGTGATGTGTTCAAATGGATCTGTAACAGCTTCCCCCTAAATCATGAAGTCAAAAAATGTAAATGTCGAGTGAAATGCTTTACTATGTGATGAGGAGGTTTTGAAGTGGAAGGTGACCTGCATCAATTACAATACATATATCATGATATTTTGATTTTTACATGAATTTCTGAGGGAAGGCATACCCATGCTTAGCATATAAACTTTCGTTACGTGTACATAGATAGTCTTCTACAGATATAGACCCATGAATGGATGACCATTAGTGTAAGTCCATTGTACATATGATTTAGTACTCTTGAAATCGCAACCCATATGAATGAAACTAGATCCGGGGTCTTCTATCTCATTCAATCGTTCACTCAAGTACAAGTCTAACCATGTGAATATGTGATCTGAAGTTGAACATGGGAAGACACCGTCTGATTACTAGCCAATGATGTAAGCTGTTAACAGACATGAGAGAAATCACTGATAATTATAATGATCCTCAAGGTACTATAGTACATTATGCATGGTGTGAATGGATGATTTGATGTCGAACACCATACAAATTCTTTTGGTCGAAGGCCATTGATGTCAACCTATCATCGGAAGTGAGAAACCTGCCATTCATGTATGCAAGCATCAAGGTACTAGAAGGGTGTTTCTAAGCCAATTTCTTGGATAATGTGCTGATGTTGACAAGAAGAGAATCATCGCAGGAGGGCCTTGATGTATCCCACATCAACGACATGAAACAAGTGTAATTATTTTGGAGACGGAATTTGGCCGACGACACAAGGTTTAGGAATGGTGGTCATGAAAATGAAGGTTTATGGTATTGCAAAGGATGAATTTTAACTAGATGACTTCTCTTGAACATGTCAGCGACACTGAAATGAATTGGTAGGATTGACCCAAAACAAAGTGATGGATGGTATGATAGACCAACAGTATGATAACCATCAAGCTAATAACCCAACCCAAGTAGTCACAGTAATGAAGTGAAAGTGTCATGTTCAAGAGCGAACTACTACCATAAAGTCTTTTACCCCTTTTTCCATTTTCCCCAATCATTGTTGACCAGTACCTCTTTAGTTGTTATCAATCTTGAGGAGGATAACATATTCTTGTTGTATAATTCCACCCTTCAGGTGAATCCATCCCTATGTGATGTTTTCACGAGTCTAGCAAAGGTGAAACTCGGTCTTTTCTAGATGGAAAAGTTTGTCACTATTTGATGTTTTAACGAGTTTAACAACAAACATAACTCGCTCCTTTTCATGTTTAGTGAGTTTGAAAAGGGACAAAAAGAAAACTCCACAAGTTCTTTTTCGTAGATTTGTCTTTCTTGCATGAAAAAGTGTAAAACAATATGAGAGAGAACCTATTAATCATGTTCGATCAATGTATTCCTTTTTCATAGTTAATCTATCTCAACCTGAAAAAGAGTTAAACTTATACTAAGTAGATTTCGTTTCCAATTTGTTAATGAGCTGAAAAGGACAAGCACTCGACAATCTTTTCATATTTAGAGAGTCTAAAAAGAGCTTAAAGAGAAATCCACTTTGAGGAATGAGTGGTGTCTAGGATAGCAACTAGTTCTGGTGTTGTTGGAACTTCCCAAAACATGTTGATTTATGTCGAGAGGCTAACTAATAATACCACTCATTGCAATTGATCCTCAAAAATGGTAAAATAACCAAGTGAAAATGTATGATCGGCCAAGAAGATAGTGACAATGAAAGGAGAAAAACCAAGGCTCATCTAACAGAAGAGGATAATAGAATGGCAATCATGAGGGTTAAAATGGAGATAAGTTCATTTTTACACAAGCTTGAACCATGGGGAACTATGCTTGGATTCAGTTTCCTGTTTACACAAGTTTGAAATGAAAACCTATGCTTGGATTCAATTTCATGTTTACACAAGCTTGAAACTAAAAACTATGATTGGATTTAGATTCATTTTTACACAATATTGAAATGAAAAACTATGCTTGGATTCAGTTTACATGCCCCCAACACGACGACTCGATTCTACATGCATGCCCCCCATGCTTCATTTAATTCACCTAAGTAGACTACTTGTGGCTATGAGGTGGATCGAATGAAGGGTAATTTACGAGATCAAGTGAAAGACTCGACTGGGATTTTACGAGATCTAATCAAAGATTCAAAATGGAACTTTTATCCTGGGGACTTTGTTTCATTTTTTAATGAGCTTGACTCAAGACAAGGAACTCTGCTCAAATTCCTTGTTTCATTTTTTAACGAGCTTGAGACAAGACAAGGAACTATGCTCTGATTCCTTGTTCCATTTTTTAACGAGCTTGACACAAGACAAGGAACTATGCTCTGGGACCTGTTTCATTTTTTTAATGAGGTTGACACAGTAAAAGAACTATCCTCATATTCCTTGTTTCATTTTTTAATGAGGTTGACACAAGACAAGGAACTATCCTCATACCCTTTGTTTCATTTTTTAATGAGGTTGGCACAAGACCAGGAACTATCCTCATACTCTTTGTTTCATTTTCTAATGAGGTTGACACAAGACCAGGAACTGTCCTCATACGCTTGATCATGACCCATAAGATGCCATGACTTCCAAGAGGTTCTTATCAGATGGGAGAACAATTCTCTAGAAGGAGAGATCTGGTTCCAATTCCACTAGTAAATAATGTACAACATCACGGAATTGATCGTCCGTTGATGTAGGCATGGAAAAAGTTTCCACATAATTAAATCGTGGCAGGGAAGATACCATTTGTACAAAAGGACCATTTAGGAAAGATGGTTGATTGGAAGCCATATTTGGACTGAGAAATGAAAGCTAGTCAACGGTGAAAATTTGGCCTTCATGCTGGAAAGACATCACTCGAAAGAGTGTTAAAATGATAGCTCCCATGTCATAAACATAGTCACTCCCAAGAAGTAAATTGTAATCTAAACAACCTGGGACTACCATCACATTGACATAAACAATTTTTCCTCCCAAAGTAATAGGAAATTGAGGGAGGATCCCTAATGGTTGACTGTTAAAAGCCAACATATTTTGGGTAACAGGCACAAGTGACGGTGAACCAAGCACTTTCCAAGTAGTGGAGGAAAGGATACTTACAAAGGCACCTTCATCTATAATAGTGCCAGATATAATCATACTACAAACCTGTACTATGATGTGGAAAGGCACATAAGAAGGAAGATAGAATCTTGCGAGTCGATTCCAATCAAAGGAAGTGACCAGACTACTTAGAGGGGGTAACATAAGAATGAGAGAATTATCCCCTTGAGTTACGAGAACGGAAGGATTTTCCTCTTGTCCTAATGGAACAGGAGGGTTGCCTCGAAGCTCATTGGAATTTGAAGAAATAAAAATAACTTAAGTGGTATCATACTCACTCTTTGTGGGAAAGGTATGATTAACTGAAGGTGAAATCAGGTCAACTGTTTCCTCGACCTATGATTGGTCAGGTATAGACTCATGAGATTCACCTTCAGAGAGAGTGGGTTTGATCGATAGTTGATTTCGGTCAGTCACTTTATCAACTAGTGAAGGATTAAGGGAGAGTCTCCTGTAACCATATGGAAGTCACTGCGGAGAAGCAAGATGGTTATCTAACACTGTTTTGAATTTGGGGTGATTCCCTTCACATAACCTACAAGGAAACTCAACTTTACCCTTTTTTCCATGAAATTTACTATCACTATTTGACGATGTGTCACCAACGTGCTCTCTAGAAGTTGATGACATAGGACGATGTGAACGAGAACACCATTCTTCTAAGATCTGAGGAATATCAGGACAATTTCGAAGAAGATGGTCTCTCGTACAAAGTTTGCATGGATATCAAACTTTTTGAGGCTTATCAGAAGGTTTCTCATCAGATGTTGCATTCAAAGCAATGGTTGCTTGGTTGCCCTTTGTTGAATTTTATTCTTCTTCTTCTTCCCTTTCTTCTTCTTCTTAGCCACCTAGTTACTAGTGTCAATACTTTCACCACGTGAAGAGGAAGAAGGGGAGGAAGAAAAAATTGAGGAAGAAGGAAAAAGGTCAACTTTAGGATCAAATGGAGGTTGATTTTGTCTAGTTGGAGGAGTACTCAATTACGGAGAAATCATGACATTTCGAACCAAGGAGGTTGAAAACAACCATACTAGCAAGCTAATGGTAAATCTTGGAAGGGACAATGTAGCAATACATGGAGCATCAATACTTCCAAAAGGAGGAAAATGACTGGGATTCCCATCAAAAGGAATTCCTTGATCAGTGAACTCTGGATTTGTTATCATATGTCTCAACCTAAGACCAACTAAGGAGCGAGCATGGAGGATGTTATCCACAATCAATTAATTTTATTTTAATCAAAATAACATAACAAAACAAAAGAGGGATGATCTAGGGAAAAGGTTTACCAAGCAACTGTGAACTGTAGAATAACTCCCGGCGAACCGAGAACTACGGGAAAGAGATCTCCCAAAATGATTTGTTCGGTGTATCATAGTGTTCAAGGTGGCCGACTTGGTTTCCTAAGGATGGAGAGCAACTTATTGTTGTCCTCGCATATATACCCTAAAGTACGTGGATGCCCAATCCATATTAGCGTTGTCTAATGCAAAACCGCATAGTGAGAGCATTCCCATATACTTTACATACTGTAAAACTGCCCTATATACCCCAAGGTACGTGGACGAGCTACGTTATGCTCACGTACATGGAATGAGATATCACACTCAGGATGTATTGCAGACAAGTTAGCAACAACTACTATGTTTTACGATGCCCGAGCATGTCTTTAGCCTAGAACCTCTAAAAGTTTTGTGTTAGATGTCAATTCTCCATTAGGTTAATTCATATGAATTTTAAGTTGATCTTCTTAACAATTTTCCTTTCAAGGTTCACCACGTGATGTATATTTTCAATTCCTAGAATGAAAATAATATGATAAGCATTCTTTCCATTCAATTGAACAATGAAAATCTTAGCTAATAAGGATAGAGCAATCATATTTCTTTCAATCAAAGAGCAAAGAACATAATATAATGCAATTTCCCTAAACGATTCCTATGAGCACACACAAACATTTTTAATGAAAAATGCATGTATTTCTTTTTGATTTCTTTAATTTGAATATGAACAGAAGGAAACTAATGCACATACAATCAATCAACCTTTTTTAACAAGAACGAAGACTTTACGATAGTTTTGTTCGAAGAAAAAGAAGATTTTTATGACATGTTCTTTCTAAAAAGATTAATCGACTACAATCTAACTTTGAATATGGATCGATAATGAAAAAGAAATCATTTAAGAAACATTAATCAATCAAGTCAAAGTAGGGCTAGCAAAGGAGATATAATCTTGATTTTAGAGACATGACAATCATTGATCTTTCAGCAAACCACTTAAAAAGGAAATTTGGAAAAAATCAAGCCAAGGGTAGAATTTTTGGATTAAGGAGGATCAGCGCAGCCTTGAATGGGAGACAATGCACTATAGAGCATTGTCTCTAAGCCAAGGGTGCTATGGAGAGAACTGTCCCCTGACCAAGGGTGCTCTGGTTATAGCACATTCCTAGAATAGGCATTTTAGTGCAAATTTTGACTAAAAACACTTCAAAAAGTTTTAAACAAGATCAATGAAGGCAAGTAAATTCTACTAGAGTGTCCTAGGATGTGGATAAGATACCTAGAATGATGACTGTTCCCCATTATGGTCACCAATTTGTTTTGTAGAATTTGGTATGTATGGATAAATACCAATTCCCTAGATAAGTAGCCATATCTAGAACAACAGTTTAAAGCACTTTAGCCTTTTCCTATAAGCAATAGATAAGACAAAGAAGATGAGAAGACCTACTTGTAGTTCCTTTTTCCTCTTGTCTCCTTTATATCGATCCTATCGCTCCTTCCTGTACTTAACACATTTTAGAAGTACCTATGAACACAAACAAAAGCCAAAGAACCAATCAAAGAAAAAGTTCTATTGAATACAAGTAAATGGAACCAGATACATTCACTCATATAAGCATCATATAACAAGATAAGCATATGGGAAAGAGGTTCAAATAATTTATTGAATAGAAGAAGGAATTACAACCATCAAGTCTGATTCGAAGTCATTCCTCCAGCTTGGATCCCATACACATCACATGAAAAGCATGACAAACTTGTAGCATAACAATACTTGTCTCAAAGTCAATTCTCATATCGACATTATCTCCTTACAATTTAACATAGTCCAGCCCTTGATGACTTAGATGAGTGCTCAATTTATAGGAAGATGAAGGGGGTTATGTCATAAATGGGGGTATTGAATGGCATTCCATACATAGAATTAGTTCCATGGAGGAAGGGATGAGAGGATAGGATGCATCTTAACTCATTCCTCATCCTTTTTCGAGCTCATAGGAGTTGATAAGTGAGGAAAACTCCTAGAAGACTCCAAGAGATAAGAATATTCCCCAAACCCTATGTGAATTTCGCTCAATTTCGGCTAGCGTAGGTGAAAGAGGGCCTAAGTGCTCTGTAGAGGACCCTGGCATGGACTCAACTGCTCTGCAGTGCACCCTTACATGGGCCTACTTGTGCTGGTCCCTCTAGAGATCATTTCAGGATGTCTTCGAGTCATGAAATTGTCTGAGAAAGAGGCATTCAAAAGCGTGACTTGTTTAGGGCATGTAGCAACTGAAATTAGGGTTTGATGAGCCCTAAAACACTAATCTAGGTGATGGGAGTGATGTGCCCAAATGGATCTGTTCCAACTATGAATTCTATCTGTAGGGCTAGGGTTTTTCTTGTATCACTCATTTTTTAATTCATAGGAGGCTAGGTGTCCTTGATACCTCCCATAACACACAATGATGGTTTCACCCAATGTATTTTCCTTCCAGCCTTTACAAAACTCCTCTCGGAGCAAAAAAAAAACATTCCAGTGGCTAATAGGGGATATTACAAGAAAAAAAGTTTATTTTAGCAACACTAAAAAAGGAAGAATTTTGATAATGATGGCCTCAGTTTTCAATTGCAGGAATGGTTTTTGTATTCTTTTCCATGACACGTTATACTATGAATCAAACTCTCATGAACGCCTGTTGAGTCTCAAAATCATCTTCCATATTCATCCATATTTCCATCATTTCATATCCCTTTAGCCCTCATTTCATAAGTATCTAGCCTAAAACCCTACATCAAGTAATCATATTGATAATTATATGGGTTAGGATGCTTGTTTCCCATTTTTTTTTCTTTTTTCTTTTTTTATGTATATAAAGTGAATTTTTTATTAAAAACTAGTAAATTAACATGGTTTCATATATCTATATATGTGTTATGAATTTTGTGACATGAGTAGGCTTATTTGGAGGTTCTAGAAGTGTATTACTTGGCCTCCCAAGATCAAATTCGAATTTCAACTCAAGAGGTGGACCATATTCCAAGGAGAAAGATCATGGAGATCCTGATGTATCAGAGGATATGTATATAGTATTTAGGGCTGAGTTGAGACAAGTATGGATCTAGTAGATACTTAAGAGATCTACAGTTATTGAGTAGATATCCTTAATTCATGTATAAATAAGAGGAGCATCCTTCAAAGTAAGCCAACAGTTGTCAATTATTCACTAGCATCAAATTTATGATTGTTCATTCAACATTAATAATATTATTTTCTTGAAATTATGATTATTAATGTTTCTTGATTCTTAAGGAGTGATAGTTGTTCACGTGTGCTCATTGAGGAATGGACAGATCCCCATCAATGACAATTCACATGCATTTGTAACGTAGTTTAATTTTTGTTATTTCCTTTCATGTAGGTGTGATTTACTTTCTGATTTGCATTCTAGTTTATAATTTTATGCAATGGTAATTTTGTTGGAGTATAACTTTGAGGAAGGACAACCAAGACCTCCTAAGTTAGGAGCCCCTTCTCTTGCTTTCTACACATCACAAATTGTTCCCCTTTAGTTTCTTTGCATTCCAGTTTATGATTTGATGTAATGGTAATTTTGTTGGAGTAGAATTGTGAGGAAGGACAACCAGGACCTCCTAAGTTAGGAGCCTCTTCTCTTGCTTTATACACATCACAAAATGTTGCTCTTTAGTTTCTATTCTTAAGAAAAGTACAGTGAAGAAGGACAGCCATGACCTCCTAAGTTAGGAGCCTCTTCCTTTGCTTACTACATCTTGAATCAGAGACTTTTTAGTTTCTTTAAACTTAGAAATTATTTGTAATATGAATTTCCATTCTAAACAAAATTTATACAACAATTTCATTTGAGGTCCCATATATTTTGGTTTTATGCTAATTTTATGTTGTAGCAGCTACAACACCCTCCAAAATTTTGGCTTGCATCCAATTTTGGAGCCTCCTTTGAGAGTTTTACATGATGATGGCAAGCACTCGAGTTCACTCCGTGAGCTCCTATGAGTCTTCGCACCCACCTTGTTGTATCATTCCGCCAAAAACTTTTGCATGTTGAGGTCAATGTCATGCTTGCGACCATGTTTTGGTCATACACAAGGTCTTCTCTTTGTGTGTGCATGTTGTGCTCGCTATGTAAACATCCGTTGCACTCACACATGGAGTCATATACACTGACACGTAAGCGTCGTTGTGGTTGTGCAACGATCAATCATCAGCATCGCACTTTTCGCTCACACTGTTGGTCAGTCATGTTGAGCATATGTGTATGGATGGTTTGAGTTGTCTCATCGTCGAGTTATGTAAGTGTGTGTTTCCAAGATCACGTATGCACCTTTTCACTCATTCACACACTTAGACATTTTACTAAAGTTATGACGACCAGATTCCCGTCTAACAGATAGACCTTCACCCCACCATCGACTTAATCGACTCTCACCCAAAATAGTGCATAAGCACCAAGAAATCCATTTCAATTTGTGTTTCTCACAAGCAGATCAATCAACCTTCATGCTAGTCAACTGGAGAGTTTGACTCGACAGTCACCCTGGGACTGACTCCCCTAAAAAATTGCGCAGAGGCTGCAGACCTTGCCTGCTCCACTAACTGAGAAAGTTGAATAGACATGCTGGATAGACACTTAGTGCATGTCCTTGTCTCCCTTAGTGTTATAGACATTTTTGGGCACTACAACCCCAATCATAAATGTCCATAAACTGAGGTATCATAAGTCCCTAAAAGTGTTGCTTCACTGCCTAAAGTAACAAGGTCAGCTGATTAAATCATCTCCCAGAAGTTCTCCACTAAAAACTGCTCAGAAATGGTCAAAACTAGACCATACTGAATACCCACTGCAGAGGGTGCGATGCATATCACCTTCCCAGTGTACAGGGTGCGATGTATACTGAATGTCCCCTCTGAAGGGTGCGATGGTCGGGAATGGACAAATGGCAGAGATAGTTTGCGAGGTGGAAGATCATGGAATCTTCCAGAAGATTCACCTCTGACACTTGCCTCTCTGTTTTTTACCAGGGATGAGTAAGAGATCATCAGTCTCCAAGTGGAACCAGGAACTATCAGAGAGAGGACACTAATCAAAACCCCAAAAGATGACTCACCTCCCTACAATCATCTATATATGGATCCCTCATCACAGAGATCCAGAGGCTGGAATCTTGTATATTGTAGAGAAGTGCTATTGGTTTTCTGGTGAAACTTCATAGTGTTGGGTGATCTAAGCTTTACTTGAGGTGAAGAAGGGCTTTCTTGCTGGAGGATGATGCTGGGTCAGCACTATTGGTTTTAATCCTCTTGCTATTCTTGATATTAATAAAGCTATTCAAGTTTTCCTCCATATTCTTGTATGTTTGATTATATATGCATATGTGTGGTTAACACATATCTGGTCCTGTGTTATTTATGAATATAGATCTCTGTTCTTCGATAGTAGTATGTTGCTTTGATTCCATAAGTGCTCTTTGAAGTTGGACAGATGAAGAAGAAGCAGCAGAAACCTATCAGGAAGTTGAGGAATCAAACAAGGAAACCAAGCGCAAGACTAAGGTTGGTGTCCTTTGTTCCACTCTTATCTATTTTCATAAAGGAAAGCGAAAGTAGACTTTACT